>JASGAT010382602.1:0-13654 GCA_030220025.1 Chelon auratus
AAAAAAAAAAAAAACTTGCTGTTTTTCTGTCATTCATCAGTTTTCGTGTCCCCAGCTGTCACTCCATTCTCGTCGTTTTTGCATCCTTGTTTTCTGCTGAGTCGATGAAATTGAATCTGCTGGAACACTTATTCACTTTTTTCTCACTTTGTCATTCATATTTTGAAGTGCCTCACCATATTTATATTTAAAGCTATTGTAATTATGGTATTTTGCGTCCCTTTACTCCTGTTTAAACTTATTTATATTTCTGTAAGAATTAGATGTATTCATTTATTTCAGTTGTAGATTCTGTTTTACATGTGTGGTTTTATGCTCTTGAAGCGTTGTTGAACTTCTGCCCTGTTATTGTGTAATGTGCTCAGAATATCTCGATGTTGAGCAGAGGTGTATGCGTGAGTGTGAAAATCTGGCCAGTGAGTGCAGCGAGCAATTCTATCGAGTCAAAAAGCATTTTTTTTTTGGGCTAAAATAGTTTTAACCCACAACAGCTACTATGTAAGCAGTGTAATAATTATATGAATAATCCGAACATCTGTTTCCCTTAATTGTTGCATAATAATTGCATAGTCAGACACTGCATGGGTAAGTCTGAGAACAATAGAAGTTGGACAAACAAGTGCGCAGAGATTAAAAACTAAAAATATCTTGCAGTAGACTCACAACCCGACCAGATGTTTGTCTTTGATTGTCTGATCTAATATATATGATGTGGATTATCAGGACTGATGTAGTGTATTCCTCAAGAAAGCATTAACAGCAGAAGGCTCGTGAGGGAGGAGCTGGTCTTAGCTCCCTCTGGTGGTCACAGCAAGGTCAACCTTCCCTTTTGACTTCGCTGTGACTTGTTTAGGGTTTTGCAGTTTGACAGCGCAGCATGATGCAGTCAGCAGGCTGACAGCTGGTTCAGAGATCATCCACAAGACACAGAGAGAGGACAGGAAGTGTGAAGGCCTTGGCGCTGCACTTGCTTCACAAGATATCGATTGTATTGTGTTGTGTGTGTGTGTGTGTGTGTGTCGCCTGGAGGGCTCCATCTTTATCCGACACACACAGAGTCACACATTGCCCCAGATACCAGCAGAGCGTGCAGTACACACACAAGCTGTGTTCTCACCCGCCTCTCCTTCTGATCCAGTGCAGCAATTCAACGCTGTTCTGCAACACTGTTAACGCAGAGTCATCAATTATTCATTAAGGATTTCTGCACTTGTTCAGTCATGGGCTTGAAAGGCGCAGAGATATGGGAAGAGGTTAAAAAAACGATATTATTTTCCCAAAAAGATTATTCACTTCAGTGCTATTGGCTGTATTAATACTAATCTATCAGTTAATCTCCGCCTTAAATCAGTGTGAGTAGATGGCTAACCATTCAATACAGGATCTAGATTTATTTGTCATGTGGGTAACATCTGTCTCATTGGCAGTTAAGCATCTCGCTGCACCTGCCTCATAAACTTAACACATGGCTCCATCTTTTCTGCATACATAATTTGGATGGCTCCTATAAATAAAGTAACCACATCAGCACCGTGGATTGTTTAGGACTCAGTGGCGAGTTATTCCCCTTTCATTACTAGTTCCTTGAGGACACACTGGGACTTGGAGGTTCAGTCGTTCATTTAAGATCAGTTATGATCGATGGAGGGCAACCTGAGCAAAAAGAAGAGGGAGGACAGTGTCTCAGGGAACTCCCTCTGACAAGGATTGGTATCCACTGTGCCCCGCTAGCCCCTCTGCAGAGCTCATGAATATGGATACAGGGCTGATCGATGGCGTGAGTGCCGCACAGAGAAAGAGACTATCAGAGCGAGGTGGAGATTTAGACATATATTATAGATTGATACTGCCGCTGAGGGTAGCTGAGCATACAGGTGTACGGAGCAGGAGCGCAGGGACATAAATAAACACAGACTGCCTAAGTGTTTGGGAATGTGTGTACCTGCTTGGATGAGCATTTGTAATTGCTGTCTGGAAAGGCAGATTTTTAGTGTTGGGCTTAAAACTGTAAGTCCAGCAGAGTGTGTGTGTGTGTGTGCTTATACTGTCGGGGTAGAGACACAGATTAGTGGAGGCAGGTCTAGCACAGTGTGGTCCACAGCACTGCAGGGTCATGAATGATTTAATGGCAGGAGAGGTGAGCTTCGTCCTCCAGCTCTCAAGATGCACATAGACATTTATGAGCCGGAGGAGTGATTCATTTTCATGACCAAACAAATTGTTGTATCAATATTTAGAATAAATTGGATTTCTTTCGGTTTTATTTACGACCATAGCTAACGGTGTGGCTGCTGCATTTTGCTGCAGTTTATCAAAAGAGAGAGAGAGTCCACTCCTACAATCGTGTGTCAGCGTAATCCTTGCCCAGTTTCAGTCTTACGTAACTTTCGTATAAAGAGGAAAACGATCTACGGGTCCACCTAGTTAAGTAATATAGACATATTCTATATATGAGTATTTTTAACAATACAACACGACACTCCTATCAAATGACGGGGTAAATAGCATCATGTTTCTGCATGGTAATACTGCTGTTGGCCTGCAGCCAGTGAGCATGTTCCTATACATCAATGAACATAGCTTTATTCATGTAAAAGGTCACATGTCATGTGTGAGATAAATTTAACCTCTCTTATTCCAGGCACTGAATGATTATGTTGATTTGTTCTCCCAGTAACGCATAAAGCCACCCCCTACACACACACACACACACACACAGACACACCACACATATATAGTAAAATCATGTTGATTGGAAACCTTTCAGACAGAATGTATTTTTAATAAAAAATGATAAATAAACACATTAAGATGGACGAATCCTCTGTGGTGCCACCCTTAGGAATAGCTGGGGTGTGGGTGGCACCGGCCGCCGCCATCTTGGCAGTACAGGTGGAGCTGGGAGGAAATCCACCTATCTTTTAAAGCAGCCCCTTCCTTATTTATGCATAAATGTAAGGCTTAATACAATTTAAACAGATGATTTATATAAAAGTTCCCACCAGTACAGTTGACATAAGTGGGGAAATTGAGACTGGATAGTGACACTTGCCATAAACAGATTATTTTGCACAGAAATTGCTAATCACAGATCCTAATCATTAGCCCTGACTTCTGTTGAGAACCCAATTGGACGCATCTAGGCCATTTCATAGCATAAAGCACCTGAGCTAGCTTTGCCGCGCTGCAGTTCTGCTTTTAAATGATCTGATTTATGAATAGCCCAAAAACTAATTCCCCATCACAAGTAGCATCCGGTGTTTATTAATGTTCTTCTGCCTTCATCCTGTAATCCAGGTGCTGCCGAGTCATGGCACTGTGGCGATAAGATGTTACAATAGGCTTGTTCATAAAGGGATCTGTGCAACATTGCCACCACATGATATTCTGCAGGTGTACACGCAACACATTCTAGCGCTCTGCATTGCACAAACAAAAAGCCTTGTAGCACAAACAAGGCTACAAAGGACACCTTTGTCGTAGCTGACGCGTACCTGTGTGGGAACACATGTCAGGCATCACTGGTGGAAGGACGAGCTTGACAGAGATTAATAACGCGGGGCGTGACAGGGAGGGAACAGGAATATAAAAAAAGAAACAAAGGGAGAAGGAGAAGCGTTCGCATGTGTGTAAGAAACAGATTGAGGAGGGCGTAGGGTGGTGGGCTTCCAGCTTGGCACATCCTTGGCTCCTCATCCCTCTTTCATGCTCCGTTTATTTAAAATGGCAGCCAATGTGCTGTCTAAGGCTGAAACTATTTTAAGGCATTGCTTCTGGTTATAGACTTTGTTTGGTAAATGCTGATGAGACCATTTTTTTGAGGCAGTTATATGCATTCAGCACTCTTGAAGCAGTGCGTGCCCCCTCGTCCTTTCTGGTAAGAATAGTACAGCAGATATTTTTCACAATAGTGTGTCCTTCGTGGCTTTAGACAGAAATCTGTACAGCACGCACAAGAAAAGTTTGATATATAAAATTCGGAATATTTTATAGCTTCACTGAATGAGACATTCCTTTGATTATGGCATAAAAGTGATGGTTTTCTGTTGTATCATGTCTTAGATATCTCTGAGTGCAGTGTGAGCTTTTATTCGGAGCATGCTGTGTCCTCTCTCGATTCAAATTACTGAACAAATTGTTGATCTGCCAGTTCGTCTTACTTTGATCCAAACTATTTGTACCTCTCATTGTGTTGTTAATTTATTCTCAATTTTTCCAGCGTATTTTCCCACACATTGTGCCTCCCAGTACAAACATGTTCCTTCTGCAGGGCCAGCAGTGGTTCACCTTTTCCCTTTCCACTTTTTTCTCTCCCTCTTGACCCCTCTCGTCGTGTACGGCTTCACTTACAATGTTCGCTCTCATCACATCCAAACCTTACTCATCTCTCCTTTCCTCTCTCTTTTGTGCTTCTTTTCGCTATTTATGTCCAGCTCTCAAGTTTTCAAGCATCTCACATTTTTTTTTCCTCCCCTCTGCTTTTCTTTCCCTTTAGTCCTTGAGCTGACCCTGGCCCTTCCATGTGTGCTCCCTTATATGTCCTCAGCTTTGACAACCCCCTTGAGCCGCTCTCATCCAACAAATCTCTACTCAAGTGCTCTCTTCCTGTTTCGGGGGGCTTTGCCGAGGGTTAGGGACTTCTCTGCGGCTGGCATGTGTCTCATTTGGATGCGAAATAGATGCTTTGTGAACACAGGAGTGTCCATTTCTCAGACCACAGGTGTGCAGCTCTGGGGAGTGCCTATTGTATGTGTCGTGTTGTTCACATAATGTGAGAGGGCAGTTAATTAAAATGTTGAGTAACAGTGGGATTATTTCACCAGGTCGCTGCTTCTATACCACAACATACAGATTAACAGTTTGAGGGCCCCAAGAAAAGGAATCTCGAGGGTCTGTTGAAGGCATTACACTTGAATTCAGAAATGAACATGATCTTACCTGGCATGTTTGTCCTCAGGGCTACAATCCTGAGGTCATGTCCCTGCAGGTTTAAATGCAGACATGCAGACACTAAAGGGAGAAAAAAAAAAGGGTCAGAAGACAGTATCCATCAGACGCGCAGTTTGCAAGACTGTTTCTCTGACAGCACAAAATGGATGCTCTTCATTTTAGTGGAAGTAAACTTCTTCAAAAGAGCACTGTCAGCCAATTAGTTTTTTGTCAGATCATTTTTCTACATTAAGGTTATTAACCTATTTTTAGTGCCCATTCACACCTAGAGCTGGCACCCTGCATCATTTCTGGGTATTACATTTCCCGCTGGGGCTTATAGAGTGTCATCATTACAACCTATGCCCTAACTATTGATCTCATATAAGTAATAAATCATCCATGAACCCTATTTGCAAGTCATCCTATCAGATGATATATTAAGCCTAGTGGAGGATACTTTCATATTTTACTTTTTATTCTTATTTTAGTCTCAAGATTAAACCTGAATCAGTTTTTTTCAAGCTAAATTGTCCAACTTTAACTTTATCTTCACAGTTATGAGGATTTACTGCCGTTCCTTTCCTCCTTTTGTGAAAGTAAATTGCATATCTTTGACTTTCGATTGATTACCTGACAATAGCAGACTGTCACAGATCATTTTCATTTGGCGTGAAAATGAATCGCTTCCCTGCTATCAGCACATTAATCCCAACTAAAAATATGTTCTTAATGTTAGAGTTTATTAATTATACTCTATACTTATGCAGATTTTCTTCTTTTTCATGGTGAAACAGCAAAATTCAAAGCTGCCAAACTTTTGTCTGCTATGTGCAAAATATGAGCTCCGTGGAGAGTCTCCGCGTCTCATGTTTTTTGTATTCGCCTCCTTTGTTCATCATTGTTTTATCATTTCATTGCTCCACTTTTTTATTTTCCCCTCTTTTGCTTTGTGTCATCTGTTCTGGTTGATGTCATTGCATCTTCTGTATCAGTGGCTCTACTCTGCCGAGATAAAGGTTGTCATCCGGGATGTGGCCTCCTGTCCTTCATCTCTTTCTCTCCACACTGTGGTGGGTGTCACTCATCAGTGCTTCCCTCTGAAACGGTGGAGAGAAAGAAAGAAAGGATGAGGAAGAAGGGAAGGGGCTTAGGGAGACATGATGGAAATATTAGTGAGGAGAGATTGAGGGCGAGAATTGAAAAGAGGGAATAACAATATCACCGCTGGTGTCGATTGGGAGACGTGGAAAGCTCCATGAAAGCGGCTTGACTGTCCACCAACTGAGTGAGCCCCACACTGCAGATAAGAACGATGAAAGGAATAATGATGGCAGTGGGGGTGCCATTGGGTTTCTATTTTTAGATGCATTCAGCTTGCCTGGTGTCTATGAGCAGTTGAACATTTGTCTACGTGAACCCCATTAGATATGTACACGTAATTTCTGCGGGCGGGGTGCGAGGGCGAATGTAAAGGTATGTCAGAGGGTTTATGAAAGCTTGTGTATGCGTATCTTAACTCCTTTTCCTAGTCGGCACATGGGTGTAGGTTTAAGCCACGTGCCGTAAGTGCTGACTACGGAGTCGGGGAAGAGCTGCAGCGAGGAGCTCAACGTGCCCTCTTCATGAACACACAGTAAATGGCTTTTCAACGGCTATGTGTGTGTCAATACTGCAGATAGATGGAAGGTTAAAAGGACTGCAGACATTCCTGTAGAAATTTGTAAGTATTTTGAGGCAAACACATGAGATGATAGGAGCCTAATGTTTACTGTACAATGAGACATGAAAATCCTCAAATTAAATGGTCAGTCTGATGGAAATTGTGTAGTTCCCTCCAACACATCAACATGATGCAACATCAAGGTGGTATCAAGCATTCTTTTACTTTTAATTATTTATTTCAGTTGCCTCTGATAATTCCTCCACATATGAATTACAAACAAATCTATGTTGCTTTATGTCCCAAACTCGTCTTTAGTCATAGTGTGTTGTCTTTAATGCACAACTTAGGCCACAGGAGAAAAACTTAAGTTATAAAATGCTTAACAGTGATGTAGTAAGATTGCTTTTATACTGGCCAAACTTGTTGCAGGAACTGTCAGTTGTTGTAGAAATGTAGTGGACCGTGGATCCAGTCCACAGCATTTATACTGACATTCACCTCCTCTCAATGTCCGTCGTATTACGGCTTGATGAACACAGTATGTAAATGCATGTAAACATTTAATACCACAAGGCTGCAGCACATTTGCATGTACATGTACTGTGAATTACACACACGGGAACCTTTACCGTCAGCTGCCAGCCTCACTGAAACCAAGCAAGACGGACCTCATGAAGGATCTCCCTGAGGGCGCAGTCGGCAAGAAAGAAAGGTGGGAGGAGAGAAGGAAAGGTAGATGAGGGATGAATTTTATTTCAGTTCTGCTCTGAAATTCAACTAAATTGTATTTAATACCATAATCATAACACCTTTTTTTCGTGTTCCAGTGTATACCTTCTTGCTGCCAGCGTTTGTCCTCATGCTGGACACTCTATTTAATATTACAAGATGGATTGTCTCTTGATAAGACAATTTTTCCTTCTGGTGTATTTGTGAGGGTTCGCTATCACCTAAAACTACTACAAATACTACTTTTTTCTGGTGCATGAAGTAAACAGACAAAATCAACAATCTACCCTGTGTCACATTAAAGTTCTTCAAGTGTAATATCCTTTCCTCATTACACGATACAGTTGTAGGCTTTTGGGGGGCTTTCTCTTTTTAAAGGTTAGGAAGACAAATCATTTTTTTTCTCTGTGGGATTTGACAGGCTCCGATGCTTTGTCTCTCACCCTCGCCGCTCTCGGGATGCAGTTTTTTGTCCCTTTCCCTCCAGAGAATATTACCCTTCCGATTCAATTTCCCCAGTGTGAATCTAATCAAGGATGCTTGCAATAAGGTTTCGTCTTAAGAGCATTGCAGCAGTCGTCTATGGCATTTTATTGCCTGTTCTTATTGTGGCACTGCGGTGTGCGCCGCAGTGTGAACAGTCTCAGGACTGTTGCAAAATCCAGATGCTTTGGGTGAGGATTTATTTCAAGTCTTTTTTACAGGTCTGTGTACAGGAGTAGTGCTGCGGTCTGACGGTGTTATAGATGGGCAGGGCTGAACTGGTGCAAAACTCTTTAAAGGCAGCGAGTATGAATCTTAATTTTTGAAAACACCTAAATTCCCTTAAACCCGGGACTCCGAAGCTTATTTTAGAACAACTGCGTTCAACTGTGTGTACACACTATATGTAAGCCTATGTGTGTTTTCATGCGCAGGTGTGCTTGTACAGTGTGTGTGTGTGAGAGTTACCACAGCAAAGGAGCTTAATGAGCATCACATGTAGCAGTGATAGAGTGGGATATCCATCTTTCTGTCCCAGGAGGAAGCAGCATAAATTGGTGGTACAGCTCTGATAGATGACCACTAGGAACTCCTGCTCCATTCTGCCAACTGCTGAGCGCAGACAATTAACGGTACATGCACGCGTGAATACACAAATGCGACGTACAAAATCTGCGAGACCAGCACGTGTGTGTTATTTTGCACATCACACCTTCCCTTCACCTTTTTGGCCACTCTGTGACAGCGGAAACGGGCTGTAAATACGACACTGACGTACTCTAATGAAATGACAGATTTGTTGGCTAACAGGACCTACCTGGCACATACGGCAGAAAGAGAACGACTTTAGCGACATGGCCAATAGCTGCTATCCTTTTTTAGCTCTGCCCACAGATGGTTTTCCTTTTCACCAGCTCCGACGTTTGCAGATAAATGAGTCAGTGTGTCGACTAGCCAATTGCTAACTTTTTCTGTTAGCTGCATATGTAAAGATTAGATCCATTATCAATATAAGTAAATTCAACGTGAATGAAAAATTAGCATGACTATTTCTTTCTCCATAAGGTCTGCAATTTGTCTGGATTGATTTGATGATTTTTTTGTTTTTTTATATATTTGCAGTTTTATAGAAGACGCAATTTGCCAGTATTTATCATCTGTCACTCCTTATGCATCATAAAGCATCCAGACTCTTTGGATGGACATTGTTTTCAAATGTAAAGGCCAAATGTTCAAAAGCAGATGACAACCTCAGGCTTTTCAATCACTTTTGAACATCTAATCTTATTGGCGTTAAGTTTGAGACATGATGCTCTCCGTGGCTAGACTACACACTGCATGCTGATTATCCTTGGACTGTAATACTTTCTGTCCAGTATTGTGATGGCCGTGCCCTGGTTTAAAGACCTAGATCTATTGTCCACACTGGTACAGCTGCTGGTCCTGTTGGTTTAGTCTTGGCATGGCTCTTTGGCTACACTTATTAAAGCATGTAACATTCATGCTACACTTGGCAGGGGCGTTTTGCTGGACCGGCTCTGTTGAAGTGTTGACGTGAGTCTGGGTAATCCACCGGCTGCTCCACTATGCCTGTGCACGGCTCTGGGCAGGCCCCATACAAAAGAGCAGGCCTGAAAAGCGCCATAATGAGGCACAGGCTGGAAGAAAAGGCATGTCTCTTTCCATTTCTCTGAGCGAAAAGAAAAGAGCAACATAAAAGAATAGAAGACAAGAAAGAAAGATGAAAATAAGCCTCTCAAATCCAGGTTTTTGGCTGTGCTGTCTCTTTGAGTTTATCTTTTTTTCCATGCTTGTGTTTTATTATGGTAATTAAATGTTGGATAAAAATAGTCTGAGAAGGAAGAGCAACGGTTTTTAGTGGAAAGAGCAGAAAATGAGAAGTGGGGGTAGGAGGGGGGCTACAGCTAAATGTCATTGATAAAGCACATGAGGAAATTTAAACTGGCTCCTCTCTACCTCTTATTGTCAATTTCTTCTCTTTCTTACATCACTGTTGACTTTGTGCCAAAGTTCAACTTCGGAGTGCTTCAGCTAAAGTAAACATGGTTCCTCACGGACATTTCATTGCTATCTGGAGTCAAATAATCCTTTTGTTGGTAAACCACAGCATGTGCCTGAGTACTAACTTTGCTGCAAACCTGTACAGTTAATGCCGTCAGCAGGGACCAATACGCAAACTCTCAAAAGGTCATTTTGTTAAAATAGGCTCAGCCGACAAAAAAAAAAAAAAAAAGGGTACAAAGAGAAGAGGGTGTACTTTTCTTCCACTGCAGGGAACATCAAAGCGGTCTGCTGTCTGTGTGCTGTGGTGTTAATCTTTTTGCTTAAATGACCTCTGACCTCAGACCAGGCGGCGTTAAGAATAAAGAGGAGGTGGACAAAATAACAGAAACACCCTACTGTCTAATAAAAATTCAGTGCAAGGAAGTGGCATGCTGTAGGCTATGTTAAACAGGAAAACTGAATTATTGAAGAGGAACAGAGGTCAAAGGCATAGTGGATGACAATCAAGTGAACTGTTTCCTGAGGATACAACATTTACTTCTTTTTGCTTAGTTTTATGGTTCTACCACCATCTGGGAAAACATTTTGCTGCTTAATGTTCCAATTCGACAGCAAGTCACTAATGGTTTCCCACAAAATTTCATGAGACCCTGACGTTTTTGGGGTTTTTTTGGGGGGGTTTAGCGACGAACAGAGGCAGCCTGTGTAGTTCATATACATGAATACTAAACATAAGCTGCTGAGACGTGGCATTATATGTGCAATTGTATGTAAGATTAAAAAAGTATCAGCGAATGAATCTAATTTATATTTAACAGTTGTCTTCGAATCTAACTTTGTTGGCTAGCTCTTATAAAGTTTAGCTAGTTCACGTTTTTTTCTCGAGTCGAAAGATGCGTTCGGGAGCAGTAGGAAAAACAACACATACACAAAATATTTCCAATTCGTTATGCGACCATGGTGGAGTAAATTAGACCCTGGCGTGCCGCCATAGTGTTAACACTGTATGGGAATCCCTAGGTTTACTGCAGGTAGAGTGGAGTGGTGGTTTAGAGCTGCTAATTGTCTACTCCATCTAGAAACTACACTGTGATAATGGTGAAAATGAACCTAAACAGTAACGTTATATATCTGAAACCCCGAAACCATCGGCTTACAGATGCTTTAAAGCACTGCATGGCTGTGGGAAACTGTAGAGTCAGGGGAATAAAGGTTTGTGTGTATCACTATGACCTCTTGTGATGTGATCCTTTCTATTCTATGTATAGATATTTGATCTAGTGTTACTATAAAAATAGCTGCTTTAACAGCACTTCAGTCTACAGCTTCAGAGGTGAATATCAAACTGACACATAAATGATCACTGTGATCATTTATATTGTATATAAGACTGTGGACCCCTTACTGCACGCAAAGACTTAACGAGAGTGAAGACAAATGCAAAGTTGGAGTAGACAGTAAAGGGTGAAGAGAGTGACTCTGCACACGCTCACACACAAGTCAGCAAAAGCCAGAGACAGGATGTGGACCCAGACGGGGAGTTAGACCGAGTGAAAGGGAAAAAAAAAGACGTTAGAGGTGGCGGGTGGAGGTGACTGCGCCATCTTTTCCTTTCATCCCACCTGGCGGTTCCACCTGTACCCCCTGCAGAAGCCGCCTCTCTTCTGATGATAGGGTTCAGGTTGGTTTGCTGCTGGGCACAGAGCTGGCAGCTCTCCGCCATGCATTATTAATCAGACTGAGATCTGCAGAGCTTTCCTGTTCGGTCCAACTCTGTACATTTTTTTTTTTTTTACTCTGTCTCACTTTGGGAGACTCCTCTTCTTGATCTCATCTGTGCCTGCTTTCATGAACCTCTCCTCTGTATCAAATGTTTCCAGCAGTCATGTTTTATTTACTTGTTTTTGGGTGGCGTTATCTTTGTGTAATGTGGCAAAATTACTTATTTTTGAGGCTTTTTTTAAACATTAAGTCATTCTGTGAGGACATAATAACAGACAGATATGGAATTTGGTAGCATGAGCTGAGAGGCGAATAGTACGAAGAGAAGAGAGTACGGATATAGAAAATGGAGGATGCCTATCAATTTGTATAGCAATGGTATGCAAAAATCAGATATGTTGGAAATCTAAAACTGGAAATCAGTTGTATCAGGGTTAGTATGTACAATTTGAATATATAGCCCTTGTACAAATATGATTCTCTATTTACTTTGATTATTTGCATTTTATAGCACTTTTCTACAGACTTGTTCAGCTAATAGGCACAATATTTGTGTAACCAGTTCTTCTACTGTGCGCAGATCTCTATTTCCCTCCTTTAATCACCCTCATAATTTATCACATTGGGAGCACATCCCCTGTGATTTCTTAAGTTCTGTCAAGTCTTTTTGAAATATGTACTAGAGACCAAATAAATCAGCCTTATGGGATTCTCAGAAGCTCGGTTTGAGTGATCAGCCACCTCGCTGAAGATACTTCCTTGCTGTAACTCCTTGAGTTTTTTTTTTCTTTTCCTCAGCACTTGAATAATTTATTAGGGTCCATTTAGTTTAGATACTGTGTCAGCCTTTCACTGTCGGCCTAGGTTGACCTGTGACATTAAGAGCTTGATTACTTGATGTTTATTCTGCACTTGAGGATAATGGACAGGAAGGCGGACGATCAGGAGCTGATGCACTGCAGGAATGAAACAAACTGGACTGATGAACAGTTTTGAGAAAGGGTCTTTATGCTCCGCTCGTTGGGACATCACAACTCGTCTGTTCAGGCAAAGGGAATTTGTTTGAATTACAGAAGCGGTCCAGACAGCGGAGAGTCGCTCTTTATGTTTAGAGAGTTTATTCAAATGAAGGCTCTGTGCGTACCTCTTCTCAGTATACTGAAACCAAGAAACTAAAACACTATTTAACGTATGCTATTAACGAACCCTGCTGCAATCTATAGCTTATCTTTTAATGCGATTTTCTGGACTCGACATCAGTTACTTTTAGACTTTTATTTTATATGGAAATGGGTTTCATTAAAACAGACAATCTACATAAAAATACTTAACAAGTAAAATAAGCTTTTCAGTATTAAATAATTTACCTCATGTCCATACACTGCTGATGTTTTACTTTTTTCACTAACCACTGAAAGAGCTGATATCTTAAAACAAACACGCTCCCACAAAAACTCCCATATTTGTTGTCGGTGGTCAACGATTTTACTTGTGCATCCTTAAATTCAGTGCTGTTGTGCGGTGTTTGGTTATCGTGGTGATTTAAAACATGTCAGGGGGGTGACATATTGAATTTTTAGCCTGAGGTCATGTAGCTTTGCACTAAATTTCGGGCTCTCATAGATCACTTGTCATCGGACTGCATACATTTTTTTTTAAAATCCTTTCCCAATTTGCCAGATGGTGGCACTGTAACAAGCGTGCTTTCAGCATGCACTGTGCACATGCATCTTTAAGTGTGATGTGTTTTTATTAAACATTGTTGCAGGCTGCTTTTGTATTCATATTGTGAATTTAAATCTCGACTGATTTGAGCTGGATTGTAGTGGTTAGCTCGTTGGCAACAGCATCAAGTAAAATAACAACCCGTGGTTCATCGACTGCAGCAGCAACTTAAGTTGAGTCTTTCTTTGCGTTTCAGTCCTCTCTGTTTTGGTGCCTGTCCTCCATTTTATTGTCAGCTAAAGGATAAGCTGCAAATGTGGAGAGGTGACAGCCACCAGAGTGACCCTGCTCCAGGACCCATCAGGATGATTTAAGAGGCCGTAAAGCAAACAGAGACAAAAAGTTGTGTCCCTTTTTTTTTTTTTTTTTTTTTTT
>JASGAT010382603.1:0-11012 GCA_030220025.1 Chelon auratus
CCCCCCTCTAGACCAATGACAGCTGGGATAGGCTCCAGACGCCCGTGACCCTTCACAGGACAAGAGGTTATAGAAGATGAATGAATGAAGTATATGAAGAACACGTTCATATATTAAGTCTATGTAGTAAAACAGATAATAAATAAAACTGTAGTAAAATTCTTTATAGTTTACTTACATCTATAATATCATTTTTAAAATATTTTATTTAAAATAAATTTAATAATAATTTATAATAATTTTAACTAAACATTTCCATCTGTCTTGATGTATTAATGGAGCAGCTTTAATGGGAGACTAGTCATAAGTTTATTTTTATGGCTTAAATAGATGAAATTTAACAACTGAACATTTATTTTGTGTTAAAACAAAGTAAATAATGAGAAGGAAGCTAAAAACTGTCATCCTAACTCCACACATGGATATGGACATACACTTTAGCCAGGTAATAAATAATTCCACTGCCTTTTATTGGGTATATTTTTGTTTGACCGTGTTTCGAGGCATCGCCTACCAAAACACATCTTATTATGAAATGCACCCCACTTCCGGTTTTGCGGTCGGGTCACTCTTTCTAACTTGACTAGTGAAACCAGTGTGAAAACGGATATGGTTTACATGTACGATACGACATCGTCAGATGGGCGGAGCCTCACGACCCGACTTTAAGGACACCGGGAGGACTGAGGCTACGAACCCGGTGACCTCGGCTCGGTCCCAGGACGCTTCAGAGCTGGACCCCGCTGGAAGCAGTTCACCTCCAACATGTTAAAACAAAGGAGCAGACTCTGGTGCTTCTACTTAAACTCAACTCAAACTATTTACAGTTTAAAAACAGAATACAAAGCTGCTTCATGGCAAAACTTCTCTTTACATCTTAGTTTTTACAACAAAGAGGCTCCAGTAGTTGTCATATGAAAATAAATATATGTTCCTGTCTTATTATTGATAACTGTTTATGTTTTGAACATTCAGTTTAGACAAATTAATATTCCTGAACTGGTCTGAAAATAAAAACTAGATCAGAAGCTGTTTCCAGTAACTTCTTTCATGATATATTCCAGTGAGTTTATGTTAAAACTACATGACTGTTCATCTTATTTACACGGACTGTTTGTTGATTGTTGTTTCTTTCACCGCAGGTTGTCTATTACTCACAGTCACATAGTAGTTTAATTTAACCCTTTAAAGTTGTAAAATAATCATATTTTAATATTTAAAACTTGTTCTACACCTTTACGGCCTACGTCACGATTACGTCACAGCGGTTAGCTGGAGGCAAAAACCACAGAGCAGAATAGCAGTAAGGCTAGCTGCTGTTAGCATCATGTCATCCTGCTGCGTGGTAGAGAGCCAGAGTCCGGTTAATAGCTCCAACCTGAAACTGTAACACACGCCAGCTACAAGTCAGAGTCAGAAAGATCATATAAACAGTTAAACACAATAAAAACTAACAATAAAAACTGAATGATTGGACCGGGGCAATCACCAAATCAAAAATGCTTGTGTCTGCTTTCACAAAATAGAATTTGCTAGCTCCCTAGCCTATTAGCCATTAGCCTGTATCACCCATTAGCA
The DNA here is from genome assembly GCA_030220025.1 of Chelon auratus. NCBI lineage: Eukaryota > Metazoa > Chordata > Actinopteri > Mugiliformes > Mugilidae > Chelon > Chelon auratus. The sequence continues at coordinate 1,579 of JASGAT010382603.1, forward strand.
TATCCATTAGCCTATATAACTATCTCATAACACGTATGTAGTTAACTTTATAGTTGATCAGTAGCTGTTAGCTGTCCAGACGTAGCCATTGGTTGCTGTCAGATCCACAACCCAATGTGTTAATCTTGCTAGTCAGAGCTAGCTAACGTATTCCTGTAGCTTCTGTCGGCTTGTTTTTGACAATGGTGGAAGAATTATTATTTTTTATCTGAATATGTACGGTCACTCATTCCCCAGGACCAAAGGCCCTGTTAACATTAACAGACGGGACCAGAAAGGCCGACCCGTACTCAATAACACAATGTATGTAGGATTTGACAGGATTAGCTACTGCACAACAGTCGGACAATTGATAGAGAAACCAAGCGTGTACATTAAAGAGAAAACAAGGACATATAAATCCTTAGATGCCTTAAACTATGCCCTGAATCGTCATGAACACGACTTACAAAGATTTAACATGAGTTTTGTGTTGTGCTAGCTGAAGTTCTGTGTAGCTAGCTTCACTGTGAACCAAACCAACGGCTACGCCTTGACAGCTAACAGCACATGGCTGGGTAAGTAACCTACATCTAGTATCAGCTATAAAGTTAACTACGTGTTCTATATGAGATAGTTATATAGGCTAATGGACATGCTAATGAAAGCTGTTACTCAGGCTAATGGCTAATAGGCTAATGTAAAACCAATATGTTGTTAGCTGTGTTATGTTTAAGCTTGCTATCAAAGTATCAGCGTAGCTCATTATTCTAACGTTAGCTAACTTTCTAGTGGGAGCTAGCAAATGCTATTTCGTGAAGGCACACATTAGCATTCCTGATGATCGCCTCGGTCAAATCCTCTCATTTTAGTCTACGATCTTGTTGACTCAGAGTGGCAGCAGGTGTGTGATGAATTTTCAGTTTGGACCTATTAACCGTACTCCGTTGATTCTGGCTCCCTAAAACACAGAAAGATGACATTTTCATAACGCTAGCTGCTTTGTCTCTAGCTTACCAACGAGACATAGTCCAGACATAGGTCATAAAAAGGTCTATACAACGTGATATTTGTCACACGCCCCCTGGTGGATGTATCCATGTTCTGCAGGCAGAAGCTTTTGGCAGCCATTTCCAAAATGGCTGCTTTTATTGACGTTCCAGTTTTCTGCAGGTAAATCTTTGAAAATTTTGAAATTGTTACATTAAGAATATAATTTATGTTTTTAACAATGTTTGTTTATTTATTTATTTAATGAAGCAAATTAAAAATATAAAAATAATTTTTCTAAATTAAGTAAAATTGTTTTCAAAAGTAGCGTATCAAATATGATACAGTTGTATATCTATCTATCCATCCATCCATATATATATATGCATTATGCCTGCCACAGTGACTATTTTTCTGTTTTTAATTTTGCATATTCTTTTAATTAAATTAAAGCAGCTATTTAAACGATTAAAATGTCGTCTTTACATTTTTCTTTATTTATTCAATATTAATGGAGTTTTAAAAATATTGCAATATAATATTGCAGAGGTTCACTTGGCAGTTCATGTTTCAGTTTTCACTAACACAACTGAATTACTAGCAAAATATATATTTATTTTTTATCCTATAACCACATCAGTTGAAAGAATCAACCTTTTATTTCATATGTCAGGCTACAAAGCGTTATTCATCATGTAACTGTATATTGGGATCTGCTTTAGCTTCTCTAATCGCTCTAATGACGCTGGCAGAGCGTAGACGGATGGAAACATAGATCAGCAAACTTTTGTATCTGCTCCGTGGTGATGAGAGGAAATCCATCCATAGTGCAGACAGTGTTATATAGGTCAGCTCATACTGCTGTGTTGCATAATAAAGATTGTTAAATGTTAATGTTCTCTCAGTGGAAAGTAGGTTGTCATGGTGCATTTTATGAATATTACAGAGGATAAGCTGTGGGGTGTTTGTGTTTATCTGTGGCTGTCAGTTAAAGCCCATATGTGTCGGCCTGTGGGCTGCTTAGTGTTGCTTAGGGTGCACTTAAGTAATGTGTATTCATTTGGCATTAATCTGTTCATAGTGAAATATAGGCCAAGGATAGACTGCATTACATTTAACAGACATGCAGTACTGGCTTTTTTGGTGCAGTAGTAATATTTATTTCGAGTACAAAATGTGAAGTATATATAACGGATGGTTTACTCATTATGATGAGAAATATTTACAAGCTTCAAATAAATGAATAACTGAGCAGCACAGTGATCTCACGGTGGTTACTGATTAAATAAGAGCAGCATTTATAATTCAGGCACATTAGTGCTCCATTTTCACTTAGTTGCACACATGCAATATGTTATGTTGTAATTTAGTGTCTGAACTCTTTACCTCAGTAACGGTTTAGTCTCAAATAGGATAAAAAATAAACTAATGTCCTGTTGTGGATTAATAATAAATTGCTGCAGTCTAATGTTTAGATTATGATCATGTAGGGCTCTCTCTATTGATTGAATAACGTTTAATATATGTGCACATTGAAGGAAAATAAGAATGAAAGGTGAGCGTACGTTAATAAAGAGCTCAGCAGCTCAGTGCTGCCACCACTGGGCTGGGAGGTGTATTTCTGTAACAGGACACTGGTAGATCAGTTTTATGTTGTTCCTTTAAAACACTAAATGGAAGTTGGGATGTTTTTCCAGACGCCAACAGATTTATGAACACAGAGTGACACAGAACGTGATCAAGCCATTTAATTTTCCATTATTTCTCTTCGATGACTGAGAGAACAGTTTTAATACCAGTCGACAGTGTGTTAGTCAGACGAGATGAGGTTCTGAAGTACAACGAGGTTTTATGCAGAAATGTAGAAAATTGTTAGTGGTGCAGGAACCTTTAAGCTTCTCTGTGTTTATCGTTGTTAGAATTACATGTACAGTGACTGGTCATTTCATCCATGGCTGCTTGTTGACAGGTTTATGTTACTCATGGTCATTTAATGGCTGGATTCAGCCACTCTAACGTTATCATATTTGATAGATCAGTTTCTAAGACCTGTTCTATACAGTTTGGTGTGGTCATCTGCTCCCTGGTGGATCTATCCATGATCTGCTGTCAGTAGCAGGCTTTTGGTCGCTATTTCCAAAATGGCCGATTTCATGGATTGACTTTCCAGCTGCAGCGAAGTCTTTACTAATGTTGAAACAGAACATGAATATGTACCTCACAGAAGGTATGGTCATTTACCTCAATCTGGAATCTACATTATGCTTTCCACAATTTACCTAAACAGGTTATTTAAAAGACTTAAAATGTCATCTTAATATGTAATATGTGCAACCTCACACCTTCACTGACACCATTAAATGAATCATAACCTCTATAATCTATATTTACTAATTCATGGAACACACACACATTTTTTTTCTGCCAGAACAACGACAGGAACAATTACAAAAAGATAAAAGAAATAAAAGGGTTTAATATCGGTCGACAGTCGTATGCTCGCTAACGTTAGCCTGAGGGTTACACCACCATCAGCTGCTCAGTGTCCTTGTGGAATAATTCCTCTCACTGGGTGTTAAGGAAGTGCTAATCATACAGATTTTAAATCCTAAATATCAAACGTGTTTATAAGTGTGGCCTCAATGGGTCTGAAACTGGATCTGTGAACCCATCTGGGCCCAACCAAGGTGAAGACCAACGAACTGTATGAAAGCAGGAACCTAACGTAATGTGGGTTCTTTCAAATATTCATATGAACGAAATAAAAACATCCCAAGTTATTTCTTATTCTTATTTTTCTGTCCTGTAGGTGGCACTGGTCCAGAACTATGGCTGGATTTGGAGATTCTACGTGATTCTATTTGCAAATTATTTCTTAACATGTTAAGAAAAATTAGTTCTGTTCATAGTCTTCTCACAAGTTTAAAAATTTGGTTTGTATTGAGATGTATATTATGACTGTGAGGAGAAAGTATTCATCCTTTCTTTCTGCTTCAGTCCAGGAGTAAGAGGACTAATCATCTTATTTATGAGTATGCAAATGTATCTCAGCTTTCAATTTCCATTTATTAAACTTCTTTAGTTCCTTAATGTGACAAGGGAGCATGAATCCAGAATTAGGTTTGGAGGTCCTGATTGTAAAACACTGCAGGTTCCTCTGGCAAAAAACCTTGCACCTGATAGACGACGGGAGCTCAGGATGAATCACACAGGCCTGCCTCAGCGTGGCATTGTACGAATCTCCCACGAGGGAGTCGGTCTTGTCCTTGATCACCAAGGTAACTTGATCAAACTGTCTCAACCCTACAGCTAAAGGCCCGTCATCAGCAGAGGTCTGAGCAGCTCAACACAACTTTCCTCTGTTGCACAAGCTCAGATAGAAGCTGAAATGATATAATTAACGTCAAAGTAAACCGGACAAATACCTCTGATGTTAAGAAAGAACAGAACGCGGGCGTTTCAACGGTAAATGTGTTTGTGAAGGTCACCCACAGATTCTAGACCCTTGAGTAAAGTGTCGGTCGGTCGGTGTGTCCGTTGTGTCGGTGTGTGTCCGTTGTGTCGGTGTGTGTCCGTTGTGTGTCCGTTGTGTCGGTGTGTGTCCGTTGCATCGGTGTGTGTCCGTTGCGTTGGCGCGGGACATCAATCATAGGAAACACGCTGCTGGGTTTGACGAGACGTGTCTTTTTATTGGGTACTTCACATACAACGCCACTCACATACAAGCATTTACTTCACGCTAACACAAGGTCGCCGCCAACAATTACGGTTTTATTAGATTTGTGTTACCATGGTGACTCCTAACACATGAACTAAGGTCTGACTCCATCTATAACATCCAGTAATGTTTAAGAGAAAGAATTTTACAACATTTTTAGGATGTGTTCACACTGGGCACGTTTAGACGGGCGGGGGGGTTAATCTGAAGTCTTGACGGTCTCCTGGTTCGTTCGGCCGGGTGAGAATAACGCCATTTGGTGTCCGATGATTCACAGACAGTGAAAGTGAGGCTCTGTCCTCCTGCTAAGCCAACGCCGGCACGTTTCATGACGGGTGGGACTGAAAATGTGATCTTCACGCGCTGTCAGCTGAGCTAAAGTTACAGAGCATCAGGGTATCAGATTTGTTTGGACGCTGCCAACACCAACATAAAACTCTTTATATCTGGGCTCTGAGTTCATGTTTACAACCTCTGAGTGAAACCTGACTGGAGCAGAGTCGTGTTGGTGTAATCAGGTACCATCGCTTGACTAAACCACGATACAGCGCGCTATTGTGTTTCTACTTTTAGACGCATGCCACCACCACAACTACTACAGAAAAGGGCTGGGGGGGTGGGGGGGTTAGAGATACAACGCAATTTGGTCTTTCTAAAAAGTAGCTGTATTTTGATTTTGATTCTTTTTGGCTGAAGCAAAGTGATTTCAGAGAGGGGGGCGGGGAAGGTGAGAGGAAAGGAAGGAAGGAAGGTATTAAAGGTTGGGGATGGGGAGTGGAGAGGACAGGTGTAGTTGTGGTGGTGGCTGGCAGACGAGTGTCTTAAAGCATCAGGACGAGGCAGGTGTGTCAAAATGACAGCAGACCTGCATCTTATAGAAAATAAAAAGTAGTAGAGGTGGGGATAAGAAGGGCCGTGTGGTCAGACTGAGCCAGCTGATGCTCTCATAGAGTCAATGTTGTGTTGCAGCAGAATGAAATGAAATAATCCTCATCTGTTACGAATCCAAACATGAATGAACGTGTACAGGCTCAAATTACTGCCACTGAAGCCCCTGCACATTTTTTTATTTGTTTAATTATTGCTGCCAGCACGTCGGACTGATCTCAGCATCGAGTGGCGTTGTTGGCCTTTGATTAAATATCAAGAGGCATTAATCTTCTGTACTTCATCGTTGCTTTTTATTCCCGTTAAGGAATCTATTCAAACTAGCTACTTGACGGTTTCTGGCGAAGAATCAAACAGCCACTAAAGCATAAAAGAGAATAAGTGGTGAATATGGTGGGTCTGGTGTTTAAAGGTCTGATTATGTGGAGCTTTAACAGAGGATCCCTTACAGTACAACCTACAGTACAGAACAGGCACGGATCTCATCAGACAAAAAAAAAGGGGGTCGAGTGGAGAGGGACTGAATTGGGTGATGAGATCACCATGGCAACGAGGACCTCCGCGGCGTGGAGCATGAGGGGAATGTGGGAGGGAGTTTCATGCTGGAGTGGTTTAAAGTGGAGGGAATCGCTCTTCACTTTACAGTTTGTAGGAGATTCTCACGGCTGCACGTCCAAGCACTGGCGCTAATGAACTCTTCACACACACACACACACACACACACACACACACACACACACCACGCACACACACACCGTTACATCACACATAATAACAGTTATATAAGGAGACAGTGTGGACACTGAGGTGATTACAACAAGCTTACATCAGTGTCCTCCAGCCAAAATAAATACAAACACATTTAAAAAAAAAATTCATGTTCCCTGTTGACGACAGCACAAAAACCAAAACTGTAAACTAAAGGATTGCACATTGCACGACATTAATATCTACTCCTAAAGGATAACGTTTCACTTGTTTTGATTTGCATCTTGAATAAATCCTAAATCCCAGATACTGTACATTGTTCTTAACATTTTATCCAAGGTCTCAAAGAAAACTGACTTTTTTTTTTGTTGTTGCATAAGGCTGCAACTTATCAAATAATTCATGGCATCTGCAGACTGTATATGTGTGTATGTGTGTGATTAATGAATAATGTCCAGCAAACCAGAGGACAGGAATGAACCAGAGGCCTCACGTCGTAGTCCTGGGACAAAGAAGAAAAGACAGAAACAGGAGGTTATAGTGTGTGTGCTCTGTTAGCATTCAGTCGGCTCATATTTTTGTGATATTTTTGTATATTCAGTGCTCTGAGAGAGAAAAGGTTTGCAAACAGCAAATGAAGGAGCAGAAAGTGTTGGTAGCGAGCGGCTGGTGAGAAAAGGAAATATCTAAAGGTCTCTGCAGAAGATTCTGATTTATATGAAAAATACACCAAACACAATGTGACCCCGTCCACCGTGGAACCATCTCTGTTATTTCTCCAAAGGTCACAGAGACTGGAACATTCAGTGTGTGTGATTCAGACTGGAGCAGGTCAGGAGCACTGACTTCAGTGTTTAGTATTTTCAGTATTTACTCTCTAATTTAAAGGTTTGACTGTCAGCGTCACTAAAGCCTGGTGATGAAGAGACATTTCAAAATTCACCCACGCGTCTTTTATCCACAGAGCTCAGGGTCGACCTGTTAGGCTTCACAGTTTTTTGTAGCAGATACATTTGGAGACTAAAAATACAGCTTTAGGGTTAAAGGGTTTATTCAAGTCGATCTTCATTTGAAAGATCCAACATTCATTTTAAATAAATAACATGCGACCATTTCCTGCATCCTCTTGTTCGATATCTTGCTGCGACAAGATTAATGCTGCGTTCTAGAAAAAGCTGGGATGTTGGAGTGAACTAGACGTGACCTCAAAACGTTCCAGGAGAACCAAGCTGAACATAAACTACAAACATGGCCGACCACCATAAGATAATAATTGTTTCTGAAGTTACCGACAATGATAGAAACTGAGGTTTTTCCTCCAGTGATCAGAGGTTGCGCTAGACTTTTTCGTTGTCGGTCATTTTTACTGACAAGGACGTAAAAATCCCGTCATAATCTATTTATTTCCTTGTCACTTTATTTTTTTTTTAAATGATAATAAAGACATATTCAATAGCATTTAATTTTCATTAAAGTTTTTAAGTACTTTTTCAGAACAGTATTGACTTTAAATGGTAAAAAAACAAACAAACAAAAAAAAAAACGTCTTGTCTGTACTCGGAACGAAACAGGTCTTAGACGGTACCGTAGGGTTGAAGAGCTTCGGTGGTATGCTCATTCCATTTTGGTAGCCGTTAGCTGCATATACATAGACATATATACACATATAGTATATGTATATGTAACAAACCTCTTGTTTGTTTTTAACATTAGGCTACACTAATAACTTTATGCAGAGCAATTATAGCCACATATCCTCACACTAAAGCCATGTTGTGTAATATGATGATATCTAGTAGCAAAATAACAGATTAATGCATTTTATAGTCTAGTAAATGATGTTTTAATCATTGTTGTGGGACGTCTCAGTGAAGTCGGGGTAGATCGATTTGCCCTGACTTCGCTAGTTAGACCTCCATCTTCAAGTGTCGTTCCAGATCACTTTTCCTAGTAGGAGGTTGGACATTTCAGACATCCCAGTTTTCTGGAACGCAGCATTAGTCCAAGTGTAAGAGAAGCTACAAGACAGAAGACATATGCAAGATTTGTGGAAATACCACAAATCTCTGGAGGCCATGACAACATCAGTTTAGATGCTCTCATCTCTTTCATGACTGATTAAAATAGTTTGTAGCGTAGATACTAAGCCCTAACAAAAAATATAGATATCTCCTTTTTATTAAACTGACCCTGTGTTTGTCCTCCTGATTGATCTGACTGATGTGGAGTCCTGACATCCCATGTTACTGTTGCTAGGTTAGTCAGAAAATAGCAATACAGTGCAGGAGTCCATCCCCACGGAAAAATGTTGAAAACGTGTAGACTTGCTGATCATCAACTTGAACCATGTCCAGTCTCCAAGTGTAGGTGCAGTGGAGGAAACACAGGACATCAGGACTTTAACGGACCAATCAGACGGACGACTAAGTGTCTGTTACTGAATTAAATTATTCACTACTAGTTGGTGACAAATCATTCAGGAATATAAAGAAAATTAGATTTGGTTTTGTGGATAATGTTCTGGGACTCAGCAGAGACGGATACGACTTTAGTAAATTTACAGTATTTACCATATTTAGTCTTTTATCCATTTTATTTAGCCTCAGCTAACAGGTTGTACCAGTAATGGTGTGTTCACACTATGCGTCATGAGCTACAGGTCGGTCACTGGAGATGTTCCCCGATCATCCCGGTCATTTAATGCTGCGTTCTGGGCCGAACAAAGTCCCTCTCTGATCCTAAATGTCTCTTGTAGCGTCCTAAAGTCTGTCCTTGTCTTCCTTGTCTTCTCCTAGAGTTGGTCTCCTGTAGCGTCCTAAAGTCTGTCCTTGTCTTCCTTGTCTTCTCCTAGAGTTGGTCTCCTGTAGCGTCCTAAAGCCTGTCCTTGTCCTCCTTGTCTTCCTTGTCTTCTCCTAGAGTTGGTCTCCTGTAGCGTCCTAAAGCCTGTCCTTGTCCTCCTTGTCTTTTCCTAGAGTGGACTGGATTCAGTCCAATAAATCTTTCAGTCAAAGTTAATGTAGTGTGGAGAGGGTAGCTGGTACCTTGTTTTCTCTACTCCAGAAATGTTCTGGTCGTCCAACGCTGCCATAAACTCCCTAACTCCCTGACTCTATGTTCCCGGGGATACGGGCGGCGCCATCTTGTGAGTTTG
>JASGAT010382605.1:0-18562 GCA_030220025.1 Chelon auratus
TCTCTCTCGACGGCACTGCGTCCACTAACATGGAGGGGGTGGAGCTTATGACCTATACTGAAACCAGCCACCAGGGGGAGCTCTACTTGTCGTACATCGTTTTTTCAGTCTATTACCTAAACGCAGTCAAGTTGTTGGTAACCGTAATTTCCACAAAACTATTTTATGAGAACTAATGGTGAGACGGTAAAATAATTGTGAATGAAAACCATTTTGTGGCTTCATACAGAATACAGAAAAACATTTCCATGTGCCACAACCTATAAGTGAAGACCTCTGAGAAGTAGCAGCCAGACCCTCAGTATTTTGTCTTGACTTCTCTCATAGCAGGCTTCTGAGAATCATCCAGCCCTCCCACAGTTATAATTTCAGCATCTGTGGAGTAATTAGCTGCCAGAGTTTGTCCTGCTAATTATCAGCCCACCTACGGCTCGTAGGAGAGAGGAGCCGGTCGACTATCGCGCCTCTCCTCGTCTTTCACTAATGAACACACTTCATTTAATACTTGTGTGGGCTGGTTAATTGAGAAAATAATCAGTCGTTTGACACGGAGGCCTCGGCTGAACAGCTCATTACAATCAATTAAAAATAATTAGCTAGAAGATGTTCTTTGTCCCTGACATTAGTGGAGAGAGGACTGAACAATCGTAGAGGTGCTGCGAGTCAAATTTACAGTCGCAGTCAAAGTCAATTAGTCCTTATTATACAACAGAGATGAACTAAATAAATGGATATTTGATCTGAGATTGTTTTGACATTGCAGAAGGACCATTATAAAAAGTGATGTATTAAAAAGTGCACTGTTTGAACTTGTATTAAATGAGTCACAGGAGTTCCAGTGTTGTCTTTAGACTTTTATTGGATCCACTGGGGTGATGAGGCGGCACCACAGTGTTTGTACAAGTCATGATTTTGTGTTTTGGTACCTTTTGTTATCCTTGGATTTTTTATTTTCTAATAATTTTTCCCTTTGCATTAGTTTCTCTTCCTGTCTTTGTCTTTGGTGATTAAACTCACCTGTCTTGTGTCTTTTATGCTCCTCCCCTTGTTAGATTTACCTGTCCCTCGTTACCCCCTCAGCCTTTTTGTATATTCGTATAATCCTGTATTTTTTTAGGTTATTTCCTCTGTTGATTCCCCTGATGGTGTTTCCTTGCTGTTTATAGCTGTTCCTGTTTTGGGGGATTATTCTGGATCATCTGCTCTTTTGTTTGGACTACCGGATTTCTCATGCCAGTGTTTCAAGTCACTACCTTGAGTAAGTTTTACGTTAAATTGAATTTTTATTATTTCACCCAGTCTTGCTTGTCAAGCAACGTTTCATAGAGTACTGCTACCACTTCCTTTGGTGAGATTTAAACTTGAAAATCGCCCACATCGCACTGCTTCCGCTCAGACTGCAGCTGAAATAACGCATCTAATCCTCCAGTGTCGGTTTGTACACATTCAATACGTACCTAGGAACCTTTTGCAAGCACTAGTTTCTCGCTGGACCCGTCGGAGTGGGAACTACATCCGGTTAATGGAAGCTAACGAATAGGAAGTTCATTTGTGAATTAACGTTTTAAAGTTTAGAAGTCCTAAGTGAAACGCTTGAACTGTTTCAAATTGGATTATGGTAGTTGGTGTTATAGTGTATAGTGTGTAATTGGAATTTGTATTTGTACACATCGATTTTGTAATTTCAGTAAATGTTACCGTTTTTACCTTTCATGTCTGTTGTCTAATTTGCATCATACTTAAAATTATATCTATACTGTGTACTATAGACAAATTAACAATCTCGACTTAATTTAGCATCAGCTTCAAAGCACAAACACAAATAATAATTGTTTTTATATAATTATAAATCAAATCAGGCTTCAAGGGGTTAAAGAGGCAACACATTTATGAGATAAGAACGTTAACAACACTGTTAATTCATGGCGTATGTTTGTCATAGTCACCATTTTATTCCGTGTTGGCAGCTTGTTACTTTTGGGAAAAGCCACTTAAACCAGGTTACATGACACAAACGGTTTACGCTTTCATTTGGATTGATTGTAGAGATGGGATTTACGGCTCTTAAGAGGGATCCGTTAAAAAGAGTCTGGCTCATTTTGATTGTTTATTTATTTTCAAGGTGCCAGCCTGGGGGTAACTTATTTTATCCAGGAATTAAACACTGGGAGGAACGATGGGGTAAGATCTGGATCACAATCATTCAAATTTATCTTCAAAATATATTCCATGTGTAGGAAATCTGACTTTTATTATTCTGATATATGGATTCTAGCTAGATACTTTATTTATTGTGTGTATTTTGGCAAATATGACCATTTTCTTTATTGTTTTTGTATTCATCTACATCGGTTTTCGTCGTTCGTTTTAAAGAGCCGTTTGATAGATTCGGTTCGTTCGCAAACGTCACAACTCTGATTGATTGCCTTCATGCTTTACCAATATGAGCAGGAAGCCATCTCTAGTCTACGTTTTATACCTCGTTTGGATTTTCAGTCATGGTTTAGTTTTATTTCTAACACATGAGGGTATAAGTGAGTAGAAGAGACACGTGGCTTTGGCTGAAATCAAACAGGACGCATGACATTTCTGATGCGGCCACCACTGTAATTGTGTCGTTTACATTTATCTGCAATTCCGAACGTCCCTCCGGAGGCATTTATTCCTGCTGCGTGACATGTTTCTGTGGGAATGTAATGTTCTCATTTGTGCCACAGCACAGCAATGTGAAAATGTGCCGTATTTATTTCGTGTTTTCTTGTCAGGGAAACATGCATCATTCGTAGAATGGCAGTAAAAGCAGATTGTTAGATGTAAATAAAGGCTTTGGGGAAAAAAAAGAAATATCATCTTTGTTCCCTAAATATCAGTGAACATGAGGTTCCTTTCCATAATCCTCAAGATTTAATCACCATGCTGCAAATCCAAACGATCCATATCTTTATTTTTGTCCTGGTCAGACGGATTTAAAGCTGGACATGAGGTTTTAATTAATAGAGAAGGTCATCTGGATTCTGCCGTGCTTTCCACTGATAAGAGCCTTGTGAGATGAGACTGAAATGTTTGTGGAAAATCATTTTTCTTACTGGCCAGCGAGGCTCTGAGGTGTCTCAGCCACGATAACTGATACGTATCAGGCGAACACTGATTGCTCTGAGTGGAGGAGAAGCAGGAAATGTTTTCGAGGCGAGGGTAATCCTTTTAAAAGTGCACGCCGTCCGACCGTGTGCAGGCAGCCATGTTTAAAAAGTTGTCCTCGTCCGCTGGTATTTCTCTGTCACAGATTAGCTGTGTTTCTCCGGGGGCCATTTTATATATATATATATATTTTTCCATTAGAGATTAGACCGGTGTTATCTCCTATTAAGAGGGAGAGGTGGGAAGAGTCAAGGTGCTCTTAAACTGAAGCCGTGAAACTGTAGAGAGCAATCTGATAAATATTCCCTGCAGACCTGGAGAAGTTCTGCTCCGTTTAAACTCTCTGCCTCTTTACCTCTGTCATTTCCTTCCTCCTTCCCTTAATCTTCCAACCATCCTCTACTAAACGTTTTCTCTGTAAAGTCCATCAATGCGGCGGTGCAGAAAACGACACGATCATCTTGAATGAATGAAGTGTGGACCGACTGATCAGCGTGATGCAGGAGAGGACAGATTTGTTTGTTTTTTTAATTTAACCCTGACGCTGAAAGTTTAAGGCCAGCTTGACGTTGGCTGTGGTCTTCGCGGTGCGTTCAGGTGCAACTTTTTTGGTTCAGACTTGTGCCAGTAGTACGAGCACGGACGCATGATACAGTATCTGCTTTCTAAAGAGTGGCTCAGACCACCACATCAACCTCACCCACATGTTGTTGATTTAACTAAAATTTAATGTTATATTTGAGATTTTTAAGGAACACTTAACTAACAAATGTAACTGCAACCGCATTTTATTAACGGACGCTTCCTCCACCATCTCTGACTGAATCTATTCTCTTTGGATTAGTGCACGTACAGATGGGGAAACTGATTGGACGTCTCTTTTCTGTTTCTGCAAAGTTTTTTAGGGCAGTATTGGAAGTCTACACTCGGCTGTGTCTTTCACTCAAGACGCCAAATTTTCTCACATTCGTCCTCGGTATCTTGGACTCGGGTTAAGTTTACATGCAACATAACCAACTCGCTAACTCCTGCCAGTATCACCTAAGTCGTCCCGTCATAGTCGATATCATGAGGCTTTCTCCCGCTGAAGTCTCTCATTTACTCCGTGGCACATCACCCCCTCGCTCACGCCCACAAGCTGACATTTACAGAAGCCTCCTATTTGTTGTTATCTCGCGCATCGAGATAGCGACGCTGTTTTCTGCTCAGCAGGCGCCTCCATCTCATTCTCCTTCAAATGATTGTCTCCTCTTTCTCCTTCCTTTCGCTCTCTCTCTTCCATCTTTGCTGTTGTAGTTCCCTCATTGTCCGTCTCTCTCTCTTCCTCTCTTCAACTTTGTCAACTTTTTTTCTCTTTACACCATTTCCACAAGATTAAAAGGATTTCTGCCGTTGCTGCTGCTGCTGCTCTCATAGGCGGGTGTAATGTTCAATTTAGCTTCAGTTTATCTCTAATCCAGGCGACCGGCAGAGGGACAAAGACGTTTTGTCAGTCGTCTGGCAGGGTGAGGATTACTCTGACATCTGTTGTGTGTTTTGGTGCCGCTCAGAAAACGGCTTTATTAAGCCAAGGTACACAGGAAATAAACTCTGTAAATATGACCGCAAATCTCTAAACGCGTTGTTCCTGTTGTGACGGTGGGATTTAGGTCTTCCATGCTGCAGCACGGTAAAGTAGATTTTGGGTCAAATGTTGCAGGAACCGTCATCCCTGCAGATGCCTTTTCTAAAAGGGCAATATATTCAGCAAACAACGAGACAATGAGGCCACAGGAATGTTTTCCAGCTGTAATTTAAAGCCAGTTTAACGTCTGCTGAAGGGCACATGAATAATACATTTCTAAGCAGATCCATTTAACCTCACATAGGTATTTTTTATTTGTGTGTTTTATTTGTTTTGCTCTCAGAGAGCAGCGCGCTGAGTTAGAGCTGGCAGCTGCGGTGTAATTGCCCCACCAGGCAGATTCTGGCATTTAGAAAGCGTTGCCGTCCTTGTTTTCTTTTATTGTTTCATAACGCAGGCGTCATGAGGCTTCAGCCTTGATTAAAGTCAGCACAAATTAGAGTTTTAACACCGCAGCGGGCATTTCTGTGAGTTATTGGGTCGATACATCGGGTAAAAAGCAACAATATTTCAGTAAAAATCACCTAAGTGAGATCTGTACCTGCACCCTGAGACAGCTAATCGAAATTCAGGAGTCATGTGGACGCTGGTGAGAAATCCTCTCCACGTACCGGGTGACGAATTGAAACTAAAGAGAGAGAAAAGGAAAACAGCTGTGATTGAGTGATCTGTCCTAAGGAGGTGGAGACCGTCGCTCGTAATCTCCCTTCTCTTCCTCTCTAGTCATTTTGGAATAAAGATTCACAGAAAAACAAGAACCCACAGTAACGATTACTGCCAGCTGGAAACAAAGATGTATTTTAACGGCTCAGATTTAGACGACAAAACAATACTGTAGAGATTTACCGTAAAGACAAACATGTACAACATATAGAGACCAAACTGTTTTTGTTATCAGGCCGTAAATGTGACTCACTTTTGGAACCAGCCTCTAGTGGCCATTTGTGGAACTGTAGTCTTCTGCCCTTTAGTGCTTTGCGTCCCGGAGAAGGTCAAAACACAACGACATTTCACAAAACACAACAACATTTCAGATTACGGAAAGTGTAGGGACAACACTTCTCTGATGGACAGAACCCGACAGTGTAACGTCATTTCCTGTTTCTACTCCGCTGTGTCCGTGCACGAGTTTTAAACCGAGTTGGAAAGAATGGAGGACGAGATGCCGTTGATAGAGGAATATTTTGAAAGAGGACATACATATAATGTCATTCTTGATACGCTTTCAACCCATCATGACATTAACACGTCCCTCTGAACCCTGAAAGCACGGTTGAAGGAGTTAGGACTGAGGAGAAGGGGCAACTACGTCCTCATCCTGTGTCCCCTTGGCCTCTTTAAATAATGTCAATGTCTTCTCACAAGACATGCGGAAATTTGGCAACGACTAATACTTCTTTCCACAATGTGGACAGTACATGTTGTCTGTTTTCAAAGCGTATCACAGCTGACCATTCACAAAGCGTCATTTCTTGACTGGCAGCGAAACAACCACGGGTTCTGTCCAATCAGAAACAAGAAGTGTTGTCCCTACACTTTCTGTAATCTGAAATGATGTTGTGTTTTGACCTTCAGAGCCACCGTATAGGATGGGTTTCATTAAAATAATAATAACAACTAAATAAATCTATTTTCTTATTCAAACTGATCATTATTTTATTTCTTTTTCACCACATCCAACCACACTTGATTGAGGGAATGATTTTACATGTCAAATCTTGCGATCTAGCACCGTCAGGCCTAAAGCTGATTGGATTTAATAAGTATGACGATGTTGAAGAGCTGCACAAAAGCAAAGCAAATATTAAAGATGTGAAACTAGAGCTAAAATATTGTAGAAATACCACAAATGTGGTATTGAATTAACCCAATCGGCCCTATTAGACATCTATGTCCAGCACATTCATCCGCAGCTTAGATAACATCTCCTGTTTCTGTAAGTGGGCTATTTCTATCCAGTGTAAATAATCAAAGCTCTAACTGCTTCATCACAGCTTGCGCTTTTTATTTTATTTTCCGTCTCGTATCAGTAATTATATCCTTGTTTATCATGTGCTGCACTGATCACTACGTGTTAATAAACCATCTGTCCATCAGAGCGTTGTTTAGTTCCGGCTCCATCTCATTGTGTTTTCAACATAATCAGAGCTGGGATCAAATCCATATTCATGTCCCACCTGGATCCATATTTCTGCTCATCCATATGGACGCCGGGCGGCGAGTGTTAAAGGTCGTCTTTGGCTCTGTGCCGTTACGGTTCCTGTTGTCATGCTGTTTGTGTCCCAAGGTCGGAGCAGGGTGAGGGATCATTACTTTGAACTACGTGAGACAGAGACAGATACCAGTGAGTCGTTGAAAGGCCTTTTTCTTTTTTCCGCTGATGCATCGGAATGAAAAACGCCCGCCGTGCTCTCCTGAGTGCAACGATGAGCAACCATCGCAATCGCTTTGACCGTCGCGTACGACAAATGTGCAGGAGTTTATCTTCCTGTTGACACCGCTGAGACGTAGTAAACAACATATTTATCAGAATCATACGAGTCAAACTGACAGATTCGAGGGAAAAAACAAAAACAACGTCAACTTTACTCACTTTACATTGACTTTAAACTGTGATGTCGTCAACTAAATGTAGTGTATATGCCATTATATCATCGTCTTATGATTCAAACTGCATCACACCACTTTAATACATCAGTACCACATCAACTGTAGTTTTCTCACCTTTTCTGATGATTATATCAAAATGTGCTGTATGCCGTTTTTACCGCAAGTCTCTGAAGAACTAAGTGTGTCCAGTAGTCTTTTTAATTAAACCCTACCCCGAGACTTTATGAAAACCTCCAATTTCCAGATTCATACCTCCTAATACACTCCTGATTTTGAAAATAAATTGAAATTGAATATGATAGAAAAACAAAGAACAACACTCAATGTCCAGGATTATCAAGTTGACACTGTCTACCTCAGCTTGCAGAAACTGGCAAAAATAAATCCTACGTTCCCCATAATGCAACTCGGTAGTATATTTCCTTCTGCGTATGTTTTACCCATAGACTTTTTAAAGATGGACGGTGAAACAGCTCCTGTAAAGTGAAGCCAAACCAAGTAGAGCTCCCCCTGGTGGCAGGCTGCAGTATAGGTCATAAGCTCCACCCCCTTCATGTTAGTGGGCGGGACTTGACCCAAACTAAGGATGGTTTATGTCATTTTAGGTAGTTAATATAATACTGATGCACGTTTAAGTGTCGTTTTTTTTTGTTTAAGTTTTGTTTTAGTTTAGTTATTTGACGCTATAGAAACAGGATGTGACATAATGGCGACTACCAGTTGCCATGCCAACCGCTCTGTAATGCGATCCGTTGGACCGTGAGAGTTGGAAGGGGAAAAAAAATATTAAAATAAGAGTAGAGCAGAGCGTAGTATTAATTAAAAGAAAACGCTAGTGAGTCTGGAGGAAGTGTGGTCGGGTCGTCAATATCATAGCTCCACATGGCTCCGTATCCCTGGGAAAATAGCGTCAATTTGGCCAATGCAAGGACGTAGAGACGCATTGTCCATATTTATATACAGTCTATGTACAGAAACATGGAGGAAGCAAACCAACCAGGTGTTTGAAAAGGTGACGTTGAAGTCAATGTGGGCAGCAAAGCTGAAAATGTGAGTCCATCTTGGTCAACTTTCTCAACTGAATCAATTTGGTGTTTTCTTCTTCTTCTTCTTCTTCTTCTTCTCTCCTTAAAATTTGAGGCTGCACAGCAGCAGAACCATTTTGTCAGTGGAGATGTTTTGGAGCATGTAAACTCACATATCTTATCAGATCATTTTATCTAGCGTCCGTGTAAACACTCAAGTTGGACTCTCTGATCAGAATAATTTGAATCTGGCTGAAGAAATGTAAACGTAGACGCTGTCACGATATGAATATCTAAGATGAATATAATACATTCAGGCAACTTAATGAGAGTAATAGATCTGTGAAGGTCCTCTGTCTTCCAGATCAACCTATATCCAGAAAACAAACCATTAACATGTCTGGTTCAAATCCAGGTGCCTTTCTTTCAGCTTGTTTTTCTTGTGTTTTTTTTTTTTTGGTATATGGTTTGGCGAGAGCTTTAAACTGTCTTCTTGGTCTTAAAACAAGCAGCAGAAGTTGCTAAAGTTGCTATATTTATCAGGTGGCAGCAGGAGGGTAAACCTCTCACCATTCTGACATCGTTGTCTGAACATCTCCAACTTGTAATGCGTTGTTTTTGTTCGAGGAGTACGCCTTTAAATAATTTGTCAAGGAAGTGTCAAATGTTTCCAACAGTAGAGGAAGTGCATCGACCTAAGGAGACTTGAGTTTTCTTAGCTCCTGCTGTCAGTCGTTCTAAAAGTAATTCTCTTTTCATTCACGTTTAGTGTCAGGATTCTCCTCAAGGCTGGTTGTTGTTTTTTTTGTGTTGCTAAATAATTAATGACTCAGCCGTGTACTTCCACGAAATTGATTTGACTCTTGTTCTTTGTTCTGTTCTACGTAATCACCAGTTGGAGAGTGTTTTGTTAGAAAGGTGCGGGAGACCTCGGAGGACTCGTCCTGGAAGGGAAACAACAACCTGGTTTTTGCTGAAGGCTTTTCATGTTCTGTCACAGATAAATCCACAGCTGTACCATCAAGCAGCTTGTTACATCAACTTCCACCGCTGTCTCTTCCTTGTTCTGGAGGCCTGCTGTGACTTGGTGTTGTTGTTTTCAGCTGCAGTCTCAGGAGTTTCGATACAAGTTGGCACGGCTCAACACTCGGCGGGGCTTTCACGGCTCTAAAGGCAATTTGACAAGAACAGGAGGGGGAGAAAAAAATGTCTGCAAGATCAGAAATGAAGGAAAGGCTTTCTAAAAGGAAGAGGGGAGCATCTGCAGAGAGACAGTGAAATGTACACCTCATCAGGAGCAGATACCTGGTGGGTTTCTGTGCACGCCTTGGAGCCGGGGAAGACGATACAGTGCGGCGACTTTCAAAAAAAGCAGTCAGCCGTTTTCTCCTCTTATTTATCAGCAGAGATTTACACGAGCAACAAAGCCGGCCGGCTCCATTATAGGCAACATAAGCAGCTGCTTAGGGCCACACCTGCTGCTAGAACAGACTCCTGAAAGGCGGCATCATGATGCAGATGGTGAACTGATCCGGCCACATGCTGCGAGCAAACAGCAAGAGAGAGAGAGAGAGAGCTGTGTCAGCATGACCTGTTACCACATGAAAAATGATCTAATGGTTGGAGCGTGAGAAAAGCTTTGATGGATTAATCATGCAAGAAAATCTCCAAAGTGTTTTGGTATCAGTGGTTTAAGTTAAAGGGGAACTACTGTTTTTTACAACCTGGACCTTATTTCTGGCATAAAATACGATCGTTTACTCACCCATATAACTTTGGTGTCATTTGGAGTCGTATATCCATATAGTGGGAGTGAATGGGGCACCGAAACACAGTAACGCATTATCTGCCGCAAAACTCACCAGTATTTTGTTATGATACGCTAGTGCTATTCCCCGTCGAGTCCGTAGTTACCTGTTATCATCATCCGGGGTCTGTAGATTGACCTACTAACCTCTGACCTGGATGATGTCATCTCTGAGCGCCGCACGCACCCGTGACAGTTGTCTTGTTTACCTGTAACTTGCTACTGCTAGTTTTTTGTAACATGGCTGAATATTTTTCGGATTCTGAGGTTGTGGACAACGACTTTGTTTACGATGGACGTCCTTACCGTTTTGAGCCAGAGTATACGGATGAGGAGTTTGTTGAAAGGAGAATGTGGAGGTAGAGAGAGGAACAGCTGGCCAAAGAACACAAACCGCTGCACGTCCACGAATAGATAACAGGTAACTCCGGACTCAACGGGGAATAGCACTAGTGTATCATAACGAAATATTGGTGAAATGAACGAGTTTCGCGGCAGATAATGCTTTATTTAGAGGCTACGTTTCGGTGCCCCATTCACTCCCACTATATGGATATACGAGGCGTTCCGCTGGATCTAAATATCTTCCGAACGACTCCAAATGACACAAAAGTTATATGGGTGAGTAAACGATTGTATTTTATGCCAGAAATAAGGTCCAGGTTGTAAAAAAAACAGTGTAGCTGGCACAATAGGTTGCACAAAATGTTGATTGCTAATGTGACATGCTAGTCCTCCTTTTCTCCTCAGAGGGCGTCCTTCGGTCTAATTAGTTTATTTCTGTGATGAACACGTCTGCTCACTAAGACGAGCAGTCGAGGGTCGATTGTAAACTCATCAGCTGTGGATCATAAACCTTCTTTCCTGTTCCATGACCCTGCTGAGCAAAGCTGCCGCCAACACTCACACAGTTATACGTTTAATCACTGGTCTCGTACACACATGCTGCATCATTTCATCCCATCTACAGCCGTACTTTTCACCCACCGGGTTCGTTTTCCCTCTCATCTATAAAACCATGTGAGCAGATGGCACGGATCTGGCTGTGCATTATTTCATAATCACATTCAGCGGGGATACACGCCGTCTGACACCAAACCGCTCTCTGTGGCCAGATGAAAAGTGTCACATACTTAATGCCTCGCCACGATCTCTCCTCTCGTCACGCAAACACACACACACATGCTGCTAATTAGATGGAATAAATTCACACGTGGCTGAAGGGGAACACATGCGGTCGTAACGAGGCCTGATCCATATTCATTTCGACATCATCTGGGTGTTTGCTCCCGTTTGCATCATGTGTGGAGAGTCGTTCTGTTGTAGCTTTATGTGCCAGGATGAGAACAAACTTGAATAACCTGCACAAAAAACTAGATCTGCTGCATTTATGAGTTCATCTGCTTCCTCCTTTTTGTCCCATCTCCATCTGTTTACACATCCAGCCTAAAAAAGTCTAAAAACTGACCCGTCACCCCACAACGTTCATGTTAGAGTAATTCCTGATTTTTATTAGCATTATATAAAACAAATTAAATGGATATCTTTTGGTTTTACATTAGAAAAGCCACGTACAACCCTTTTCCTTAGCGTATCAATGGTACGGTCTCCCCTACAGTGGCTAATATGTTCTGAAACGGAGGTAAACTGTTATTGTCCATCACACGCTGTATAACAAAGGTAGTCGCTCCTTCCAGGCTACTTAAATCCTCCTCACTCAGAGGCCTCTGTTCGTCCACGCTGTCGTCAGATGTAAGGGAATCGTTTTATGGTCTGTGTTTTCAGGTGAGAAGGTTTCATTATGTTGATTTCCCAGGAGCTTCGCACCTCTTCAGTTCAGTCCTGGTTGGGTCATTTCTGTTCAGTACCTCAGACTTTCTCATTACTCTACAGCCCAATACAGAAAACACAGGGATCAACAAATGATTCTGCGGCTCCATTTATTTTTTCTAAAACAATACTACTATAATACCTGTTGTTGTTTTTTTTTCTGCTTTAATATGAGCTTACGTCCCTTCATCTCCTGCGGTATCATTTACTTTTATATTCCCCGTCATCATAGAAACCTCCAGCAGCCATTAATCACGAGCCTTGAGTGTTTGTTTCTCGTTTCAGTCTGCAGTCTGTCATGGCCGCCTCCTCCCAGAAGGCTCGCAGCTTGTTACTGTGTCAACTCGCTGACCACCCACGACTCCGCCTGCATGTCTTGGCCCGGGCCCAGAGGCTCATGGGTAATCTGTCATCTACCGTGTGTGTGTGTTAGTAAACAGAGCAGACGTACCTACCGTTTGCTCAGACCCCAAATCCACTCCCACGCTCTCTTAATTAACTGTTCAATGTAAAATCAGAGGTTACTGCTGATAGAATTATTTCTCTGTTTGGCTGTGATGGTTATTAAAAAGCTTTTTGCACGTCCAACACGTCTGGGATTTAAAGTGAAACTGAGGTGTAATCAAAGTGAAATGCCAGATGAATTTAAAGATGCGGCCCACTTGGTAGTAGCGTGTTTCTGCTTTAATATTTCTCAGATTCATAAAACTTTATTTGTCCCCAGGGGTCAATAAAGACGGCCCATTGTTGAAAGTGAAGCAGGAAGTAGAAACAAAAGTTAACTGGACTGGCAAAAAAGACACAGCGCCAAGTAGTGTTTGGGTGGCGTTATTACAGAGCGAGACAGACTGACGGGTGCACAAGTATAAAGGGATCACAATGGCGCAGGCTATGTGCGTAAGTTGCAGCGTCAGATTGCTGTCAAATTGACGCAGAAGTCTAAACCGCTTATTCATTCACATCTAATCTGCTTCATGTCTTGACGTTTGAAGGAAACATTAAATTTTTGACTGTGAATCTAATCACTGTCTCCGAAATATCCTAATCTCCACGTTTACCACAGCTGCAGTGGGTGAAAAATGAATTCGGGGCAGCTCGAGGTAATCCCAAAGTCGTCAGTCAACAATTGGCGAAACACAAAGATTATTTTCATTGTCAAGAATATGTTTCTTTGCTTTTCAAGAAACGTTTGTTCTCTGTGGCTAGCGTGGCTGCAGCATGAAACCGTAAAAGAAAAGAAAGCTGCTCAGAGAGCTTTAGTTTAAGTTTGGCTTCTTAGTGGTTTCACAAAGCTCGAACTCTAACGTCCTCAGCTGATTCAAAGATTTTTCTTTTCATTCAATGCAGTATGAACAAATGGGGAAAAAAACACTTTAACTACAATATACCACTTGATTTAGATTTATCACATCCACTGGTGCATCAGAAGGTGTTAAAATCTCATTATATTGAGGTTTAGACAAAAATATAATGATTTGGCAATGATTCAGCAAACTGGAAAGATATGATTAATTCGTATTACTGTTGAAGTTGCATTATTCATTCATTCATTCATCTTCTGTAACCGCTTGTCCTCTGGAGGGTCGCAGGGGGCTGGAGCCTATTCCAGCTGTCATTGGGTACACCCTGGACAGGTCTCCAGTCTATTGCAGACAACCATTCACACTCACACCTACGGCCAATTTAGAATCACCAATGAACCTAACCAGCATGTCTTTGGACGGTGGGAGGAAGCTGGAGAACCTGGAGAGAACCCACGCAGACACAGGGAGAACATGCGAACTAAACACAGAAAGGCCCCAGTCGGCTGATGGATTTGATCCACGGCCCACGGCTCCTCAGGTGCATAAAGGATGAGTCTTAATTGCTTTCATGTGTTTGTGTACTACCACCTAAGATTCCTAAAGAAACTCTGGAAACAAACTGGAAACAAAACTCCATCAGACCAGGAAAGCTTTAAGGAAGACATGACATTCTGAGAGGAGCTTGTCCCCTTTTCTAGCCTCAATGCTAAGCTAAGCAGCTACTGGCTTTATGATTTTCACGAATGTGATTTTCATGAATGTGTAGAAAATGCTCTATAAAACCATCTGCAACACCTCCAGATGTGAAATGCTTCTTTTAGTTTTCTGTTGCCTTCCCACTCCCTGATTAATCTAAATTTGTTTTTGTTTGTCTTAAAAATGTATTTAAATATTAAATAATAATATATAGAGAGTACTAATTTGATTACAAGTCATCTTTAATGATTGAAATAATTCAGTTACTGAAAATTTACAGTATTGTGTTAATCATTTTATTAATATGTTCTGGAAAATTGTTCAAGTCTCCCACTGACCTTTCTGCTGCAGAAACTGTAATTCTGTGCATTCCCTGTATTTTAAAGTCTCCGCCGTCCTCGTCTTTGAGGACGGCGGAGACTTTAAAAAATGGAGGATGCACAGATATGCATTGCTAATCTGATTGTCCTGACCTCGCCGCTGTTTGCTAACCTGTAATGGATCATCTCCACTCTCACAAAGACCATGAAAGAGAAATTAGACTCGCAGAGTGGAGGCATTTTAGTTCTGCAATTTGCATAATGAACTTTAAGCCGTTGAACCCCGACTGCGTCTCTCTCTCTGCCTCGCTCTGGTTTTTTCCTTCTTCCTCCTCTCTCTCTCCGGTAGCAGGCTGCAGCCCGCTGATAGCAGACCTTCAGTCGGAGAGGACGGAGCTGTGATGCTTCTATCTGCAGACAAGCGAATGAATAAACTTCCGACCGAGTCTCTGAAGCCTCGTCGGGCCTCCTCCTCTCCACCCTGCCCTCTCTCCTCCTCACCAGCCCTTTGTCTTGTTTTATCCTCCCGTCTCACTCAGTGGCTCTTTTTTCCTTTACAGTCTCAAAGCGCTGGAATGTCTCCACGTGGAAGCGGTCGTGTCCCATGAATCATTTCATCACTGTCGATTGTCCTGTCCTGGATCCAGCGTTGTTTGGATGTTTGATGAGGTTTGGACTGATCCTTGATGTTTGGGTGGACTCCTCGGTGGGAGCCAGTCCAGCTGCTGCTGTTCAGCTGCCTGGAGCCGTTTGCTTCGTCATTAGCTCATCTGATGTTACTGGTGTAATACTTTGATTCATTATGTCTGTATAAATTACAGTAAATATGATTCTTTCTGAGCGGCACAGTGGCGTGGTGGTTAGCACTGATGCCGCACAGCAAGAAGGTTCTGGGTTTGAATACATTTTGCCATTTGGATGTTCTCCCTGTGTCTGCGTGGGTTCTCTCCAGGTTCTCCAGCTTCCTCCCACCCTCTAAAGACATGGTGGTTAAGTTTATTGGTGATTCTAAATTGGCCGTAGGTGTGAGTGTCTCTCTGTGTTAGCCCTGAGATTGACTGGAGACCTGTCCAGGGTGGACCCCACCTCTCACCCGATGACAGCTGGAATAGGCTCCAGGTTCTAGGTTCTGCTCAGGTTTTCTTTTTTTGTTAAAGGAAGAAAGTGCATTTACTGGAAATTTAAAGTAGACTGTATTTGTCAGCTAGGGTCAGAGGGCGAGGGGTCTGAAACCAGCAAACGGTCGACAGCGTTTTGCCTTTAGTTCTTGCTTTGAGGCTTTCAGTCTCTGGGTTCTCTATAGAGTCAGGTCAGTTTTGAGCCTGATTTTTCTCATTCACTGGTTGTTGATGATGTAGGACTTCACACTGTTTTAGTTCAGGGAGAAGACTGATGTGCCACTGTTGTGTCTGTGCTTTAAAAATATGAAGCTGCAGACAGATCCAGTTAGCTTAGCTTAGCCCTAGCACTGGGAACTAATGAAATATATAGTCTGGCTCCCAGTCAAGGTAACAAATCCACCATACTTATTAAGTATGTTCTTTAATCTTTAATTAACAAAACGTGTCATTTGTACCCTTAGATTTTTGGCCACATTAAATGAACAAGATATGATCAAGAGATGAGATGGATGAGTTTAAGCACCCATTAAGTTTTTGGCAAGAAATCAAACGATTATACAAACTAATCCATGAACATAATGTAGGTTAATGTGAGCAGGGAGAAGGTGTTGTAGTTGATCTTGTACTTGTCAAGAGTTAAACCCAGTAGGCCCCGGGTTCAGCTCCTGGTGTGGGAACGATCATATTTGGGCAGATAAGAGAATCAACTTTGAGAGTGTAATGTCATGGGTTTGCATCCCCCAAAATGACGAACGAGAAAAAAGTGTGAGAAAGTGGACGTCACAGATGGAGGGAGAGAAAACTCAGAGCGAAGGAGGAGGAGGAGGAGGAGGGAGCTGTCAAGGTGAAGGAGGGCAACACTTCTACTTTTTTCCTTTGTGCCTCTCCCAGGAGAATCTCTATTTATCTCTCTCTCTCTCTCTTTTCTCTGCATCAAATGGGAGATTCCCTGGTGATGTTTCCATCTCCTGCTTCTCTCCAAGTCATTTATTTCAGACTCAAAGAAAAGAATAAATAAAATAAACTGTCTCTTCACCCTGAGCTCAGTTTAAATGTGTTGCTGACATTACCTCTTTTTGTTCTTCCAAACGTCCCGCCTGTCCTTTTCTGACCAGCTTCTTCTTTACTTTGTCTCTTCCTGCTTATATAACATCCAATCACAGAAACTGATTGAAATTTAGGGCCCATTACACCCACGGCCAGATAAATCAATCCCTTATTTTCTCCGTGTTTCTTCGGCCTCATCTTCTAATCTGAATCTATAGACAGATTAGAGCGCTAACGACCCGGAGAACTTAACGTACAAAGATTTAATAAAATTATGAGGCTGTTGGAAATATATAAACATTGTCCTCAGAAATATTATTAAATGCCTTTTGGGAAACATGACGAAAATGCGGCACCGCTGGTGAACTTACTTACAAAATTTCCACCCACGAAGGTGTTAATGCCACAAGGGGGCGCTGTTCA
Organism: Chelon auratus; assembly: GCA_030220025.1. Taxonomy (NCBI): domain Eukaryota; kingdom Metazoa; phylum Chordata; class Actinopteri; order Mugiliformes; family Mugilidae; genus Chelon; species Chelon auratus. The sequence continues at coordinate 16,946 of JASGAT010382605.1, forward strand.
CATGGACTTTCCTCATGAACGTGGTTGACGTGACTCCCATGAAGGCAGCATGAACCCATGAACCCAGACAAAGACTAAAAGAAAGAGAAAACCTTCAGAATATGAGACTAGTGACATTATTTTAACTTTTTTAACATTATTTGTTAACGGACGTCTTTGCGGCAACGTTTTCTCCTGCCTGTCCCCACAAAGAAAGCTGACCGGACCTGTTCAACACATGTGGGATGATCTGGACTGATCTCATTCAACAACAATCACAGAAGAGACGGCTTTGGCCCAGATTGAAATGGTTGCGTAAATCATCAAAAAATGTTTCCCCTGAGTACGAATCCGACGTTTCCTTCTTGCAAAACTCCTCCGATCTAATCTCTCTCTTCCCTCAAAGACAAACATGCAGCAGGGCTTTCCCTCGCTCTGGTTAAATCCGTCTCACCGACTGTCTTCTGTTGCGTTTTAGCCAAATGGAATTAAAAGTGGAAGCTATCTGAGCGCCACAGAGCTGAATGTCTCATCAGAGAACAATAAAACAGATTTCATACGCAACTAAAACGTGCACACATGCTGCTAAACGAAATTAACTCCTCCACAAGGGTCATTGGTGTCGGATCTCATCTCACTTTAGAGGAGCTTGCGCAAACTCTGCTTCTAATTGTGCTGTGATTGTTACGTCCTTACTGGGATTTCTTCTCCGTGAAATTTACATCAGTAAATGCACAAAAAAAGTAAAGATGAGCCACATCAGAGACTACAAACAACCCTTCTGGACAATCTGAGAGACAAATGAATCACAACAGCCGGGGAGGTATCCTGCAGCGAGTCCTCTCTGCTTGACCTGCGCTGACACGGGTCAATGGACGAGATTGTTCTGTGGTCAGAGGGAGAAGAAAATAAAAACAGAGTTTGGAAACTTGAGGCGCAGGTCTGTGGCAGACTGTCAGCCACTAATTGGTTTTACTGCCTGAGGTGGAAAACACAGGGACCGGTCTGCTGGATCCACGGCTGCAAGTGACTGACAGTTTAGGGGTAAGAGACTGAACCGGGGGGCCGGGTGGAGCTTCAGGAGGGTTTGATGTTGGTCAGGATGGTGCAGAGGCCTGAGACCAGGAGTCAGGTGACCACTGAGGATGGGGTCAAGGCTGGAAGTGAGATAGAGGACTCAGTCTGATTAATGCTCAGAAAGACTTGGGGGGATTTAAATGTGCCTCCAGTCCAGCAGGTGGCAGTGTGCACTGTTTATGTTATGGCAACTGGAGGAGGAGGAGGAGGAGGAGGAGGAAGAAAGTAAATATGATTGAGTTGAAGAAGAATTAGGAAGAGAAGGAGGAAGAAAAGAAGGACAAGAAAGGAGGAAGAGGATTAAGAGAAGAAGAAGTAGTAGTAGTAGGTTGAAAAGGAGGTGGAGAAGAAAAAAGAAGAGTAAGAGGAGATGGAGGAGGAGGAGGAGAAGGAGATGAAGAAGAAGTAGGAAGAGGAGGAGGAAACGAAAAAGAAGTATGAGGAGATGAAGAAGGAGAAGAGAGGAGAAGGAGGTGGAGGAGGAAACAAAAAAAGGACAAACAAAACAACGATTAAATGAAGAAGAGGTAGAAGAAAAAGGAGTAGAAGGAGATGGAGATG
>JASGAT010382608.1:0-11918 GCA_030220025.1 Chelon auratus
TGTCTTTACTCTTTTTTTTTTTTTTTTTGGTGGTATGTTCTCGTTTTCAGAATGCAGAGTCAGTGGAGGTGGACAGTATCCCTCTTCCAGATATGCCTCACGCTCCATCCAACATCCACATCCAGGACATCCCATTACCAGGGGCTCAGCCTCCCTCCATACTGAAGAAGAGCTCAACTTTTGGGTAGGGGTCCACACTCTGGGACTGCTAATGCAACTTTCCATCCATCTTGATCATCTTGATACCATCAATTATTTTCAGTTTCAATTTTCTCATATCATGTTTTAACATAAAACCTATGAATGAAGGAACCAGTTCAGACTTAAACTTTCAATCAATGATATTATTCATCAGAAAAGTTAAGATTAATGCACCATAGAACTAATTAGGAAAGATGTTATTTAATTCTGGTATTAATTAGCATGTACTACTTATACATCACATTAATAGAAACCTGTGCCATTTAGTTTTATAGGTCGAAATATACTAGAAAGCTACTAAGAAGTATTGCTGTCATGTTACCCATTAGCATCTTCTAGAAGAGTCTTGTGTTGTTTAAAACACAACGTAAGGACAACTGACCACCAACTAAGAACCAGATCAAACTCAGCGTAATAGTCTTGTGTTGTTTTGACGTCAGAAAGCCTTCAACATTTTGTTTAGTGTAGGTTTCTCTGTATATGGTGCTGCACTGTTACTGTGTCACTGAGATAAGTCTGTTTTGTGCGTCTCTTAGCAAAGGACCTCTGTCATTGTCTGGACCGCTGATGGCAACAGTTCCAGGTGTCCCACGCTTACCTGCAGGGAAAAAGCCCCCAGGGCCCCCACCTGGGCCACCCCCTCCCCAGGTCCTCGCACTCTACGGCATTCCTTCCAGACGATCATACGGCATGGACACAGGTAACGTCCCGATCGTCCCCTTAATGGCCACATTTGCGACTCCTCGCTTCCTTTCTTGATTTCAACTCCAGTCTTTTGCCCTTTGACAGAGCCGTCCATCCCCGGGATAGGGAACGACTTGGCGATGGATCTGGGAAGAGATCGGGGCAGCGACAGTGACAGCGACAGGGACCGGGATGACGTGGACGACGATGACAGCGACTCCGAGGAGGACAGAGAGGACGAGAGAGACGAGGTGGGAGACGGCGACCAGAGAGTGCGGATGGACAGGCAGGATGATGACAGGGACAGAGAGGAGGACAGGAATGAAAGACATGCTGGTGAGTGTTTCAGGGGAATATGTTCTCCACTTAAAGTTGCGTCAGTTTTGTGTGTTGTCGGTTAGTTTTTTTTATTATGGTGCAAAATTGCATCCGACTTTGGGTTCTTGCAGTAATAAAACCTCGACTGTGTAAATGTCTGCCTGCTCCAGGTCGCAGTGTACGTTTCGCGGACATGGCTGCAGAAGCACCCCGCGAAGGAAAGAGGAAGAAGAAGAGAGTGGTGAAGAAGACCAAAGCCATTACACCTCTGCAGGCCATGATGTTAAGGATGGCGGGTCAGTCAGTTCCTGAAGAGGAGGAGGAAGAAGAGGTGGAGGAGGAATACACAGACGAATCAGACAACTCCGACATTGAGGACAGGGGCCCACCAGGGGACAGCCAGCCCCATCTTATGCCCAACCAGCGTCTGCCCCCTCCTGCTGGGCCTGTGGGACAGCAGGGGCCTCCACACTTGCAGGGTCCGCCAATGACCGGGCCTCCACCTTTGGGTCCGCCCCCGGCTCCTCCAATGAGGCCTCCCGGTCCACCCTCAGGCCCACCTCCTGGACCCCCACCTGGTTAGTCACAACGTTTATCGGCTTAACACTGGATTAACTTTCAGTATGTGTATATACATGAGTGAGCTGTGCACCATTGAGATGATGTGTTCTGTTTTGTTTAGGTGCTCCTCCTTTCTTGAGGCCCCCTGGGATGCCTGGAGGAATCCGCGGTCCAATGCCTCGTCTGCTTCCTCCTGGCCCACCACCGGGTCGACCACCTGGCCCTCCACCAGGCCCCCCTCCTGGCCTCCCACCAGGCCCTCCACCACGCGGCCCCCCTCCCAGACTACCACCCCCAGCACCACCAGGTAGGCATATGTGTTTTACTTTAAATCAAATAATAATGTCCTGTATGTTGTGGGTGTATCTGTGAATGTTTGACTTAAAATACCAAACTGAGGCAGTAAAAAGCAGACAGTGTTGCTTACATCTCCAACTTGTGACTCTCCGCAGGTATGCCGCCTCCGCCTCCAAGAGCAGGAGGGCCCCCTCGTCCCCTTGCCCCACCACTCTCCCTCTTCCCCCCACCTCTCAACTCCAACGTGCTCAGTGCTCCTCCCAACATCGTCCAGCGGCAGAAAGGCTCAGGGGCAGGCCAGGACGGTTCACAGAACAACATGCCACCTCCTTCCATGCCCATGCGACCGGGCGTCATGCAGATGCCTCCTCCCCCCGGCACGGCCGCCGCCAACAATCCCCCGGGCCACCACCACGCGGCCACCATCGAAAAGCGTGCCAACATCACGTCCGTGGCGGCAGCTGGAGGCGGCCTGGCAGCAGGCGCAGGCTCCGGCGGAGCCACCATCTCTGCCAAACCTCAAATTATCAATCCCAAGGCGGAGGTCACCCGCTTCGTGCCCACGGCGCTGAGGGTACGCAGGGACAAGAGCGGAGCGATGCCCGGGGCGGCACCTGGGCCCCTGGAGAAATCAGTGGGGGGTGTTGGAGGAAGAAGGGGTGATGAAAGTCTGGGAGTCGGCCAGTGGCAGAAACAGCAGGCAATGGCTACAACGATGGGCTTGACCAACCCGGCGCAGATGGGGGCTGTGTCTCAGAACAACATGAAGACTAAAGACCAGGTGTATGAAGCCTTTATGAGGGAGATGGAGGGACTCCTCTAAGACTCAGTTTTTCACTCGGAACAACAGGAGTGCATTTGTTCTGTGTGTTCTGTGCAGAGTCATAGAGGTAGCTGATCAGTTTCTCTTTCTCAATCCATCAAATGCTTCTCCATCATCAGCCTTGGTCTCTGCAGAGTCATCCGCATTTTATCTGGATCTATTGTTTGATGTCTCAAGACTTTGATTATAAGACTAATCCAAAACGGAAATATTTAGAGTGGTCATTTCAACTGATGATAATGAACACTGTCCTCTGCACAGAAGTGCTTTCTGTCCTCCAGTATGTTCTGTTTCGTTTTGGGTTTTTTTTTACCTTACAGCCGCATTTTCCTCCAGTCAGCTGTTTGTCATTTGACCTTAGAAAGTCTTTTTGTTGTTATTTTATTGTTGACCTGCTAAACATCAAAACAAAGATGTAGAAAAAGACGAGATACATGTCAAACTGTTTGATCTGCAGCTAAATAAATACATGTTTTAAACTCTTGTTTCAGTGTGGTTTAATATAGGACAAAAATTATATGTATTTAAACTATATCCTAAGTTTATTAATAATTAATTTAATAAATTAGCCTTTTAAAATCCCAAAGTAATATTTGTATGGGATTTGTGGCGTTATATTCACGAAAAAAACGCAATTAAATATTTCCAACACCATTTCCCAAAATCCATTGCGGCACCAACTTGGTTCGCCGTTTCCGCATCTGCGCAGTGCGTCGCTGACGACACGTTGGGGGGACGAGAAGCATGGCGGACGACTCCGCGGAGAACGTGAAGCCAAACAAGGATGAAACACTCGCAGGTTCGAGTAGTGATGATGATGATAACAGTCACGATAATGGCGGCGAAGGCGATGAGGCAGTGAAGAGCTTCAAGGACCTGGTGAGTTTGTCTCGGAAAGCGAAGCGGGAAGTGCAGTTTTAGCTAGCTTGGCTATGCTAAACTGAGCTAACGTCTTACATAAACACAGCGTTCTGCTCGTGTTTTAAACGTCTCTACCCGGTGTCTGCCTCTAACAGGGTGTCACCGAGGTTCTGTGCGAGGCTTGTGAACAGCTGGGATGGAAAAGTCCGACAAAGATTCAAGTGGAAGCGATACCAGTGGCTCTGCAAGGTGAGGAACTACATTAAATACCCCGGTGATGCCTTCACGGCCGCTCTGTTTTCTGTCAAACACGTGTGTATACCTTACAAAAATAAAAATAAAAGTGCAAACATCAGTGTGTAAATACTCCATTATATGTTATATTATATTTTTTTACTTCTATACTTTATGACCACTGACAGTTGCTGTAAATAATAACAGATTATCTAGTTATTGTGGCACCTGGGTGATGAACTGGAGGCAGGTTCATGGATGCACATGGGGAGTGAAGCCGAGCTACTGTTGACCAGAGGTAGTGAAATGCCACTTTGCTCTCTAACAACTTCTAATTTTATTTGTCCTTTCTCCTCCGACTGCAGGGAAGGACGTTATCGGCCTCGCAGAGACCGGTTCGGGAAAGACCGGCGCCTTCGCCCTCCCCATCCTCCAGTCGCTGCTGGCCTCGCCCCAGAGGCTCCACACCCTCGTTCTCACCCCAACCAGGGAGTTGGCGTTCCAGATCTCCGAGCAGTTCGAGGCCCTGGGCTCCAGCATCGGCGTCAAATGCGGTACGTGTCCTTTTGTTTGTCGGCTGTGAGGCGTTCGCTTTTTTGCGGCTCTGGGCTCATGACTCGTCTGTGTTGCAGCCGTGATCGTCGGTGGAATCGACATGATGTCCCAGTCCCTGGTGTTGGCCAAGAAACCACACATCGTTATTGGTAAGACCACGCCGCTTCATGTTCTGCTTTATCAAACAGTCTTATTATTTTATTTTTTAAAAATTCGTGTCCCAAACCTTTACAGCCACGCCTGGTCGGCTGATCGATCACATGGAGAACACCAAGGGCTTCTCCCTGCGAGCTCTCAAGTTCCTGGTCATGGACGAAGCCGACAGAATCCTCAACATGGACTTTGAGACAGAGGTGGGAAGTTATAAACGGTTCGGCAGTGAAATCAAACTCTTGCTGAGCTCAGTCGTTTCCCATTCATCGATATAAACGTGTTACTCTTTTTTTTCCTTCGTACCAGGTGGATAAAATCTTGAAGGTGATTCCCAGGGATAGACGCACCTTCCTGTTCTCTGCCACCATGACCAAAAAGGTAGGAATTCGCTTGTCGGCACTCAGGAGGTTGTTAATTAAAGGCCTTCACCCTCTAACTTAGCTAGGTCTTCAGCCTAAGCTCTACAGCACCAATGGCCGAGTGTTCATGTATGAGATGCAAAGCTCAGGCAGCCAGACGAGTTCAAGCAGAGGATTGATTTCTCTAGGAGGATTGCAGGGCGGCAGAGAGTATGACTGAGTGGACATTTGTGTTGGAAAAAACCCAGAAGAGGACGCAGATAAGATGCCCTGCTGACACAGCATGTGCATCATGGTGTTTCTAGTCCTTCTTTAATCTGTAGGTTATTAGGAAAAGTAAAATGTTGGTGCTATAGTAGTAATACACCACTGGGGTCTATGCCTTAAGGCTCTTTTACCGTACTGCAGGACATAGACGCCGTAACCTACGTACGTAGCCTATGTCATTTATACTTGTGTGCTCGTCAGTCTGGTTTGCTCCGTAACAACGCTACCCAAACACTAGTCGGAGCTGTGTCTTTTTTTGCCAGTCTTGTTCATTTCTGTTTCTACTTTTCGTTTTCAACAATGGCGACTGAAACTTTTGCCGAAATTTCACCGAAGACGAGTCGTACAAATGTTTGTATCTCCGAACCTCCACCAGTTAACCTTTCCTCCGTGTGTCCAAAACAATCGATTCGGAGATGGAGACAAATAATTGCGGAGATGGAGAAGCAGCCGGAAATACTAAAGCTTAAACGCGTCAGGCTACGATGCTAGGGTCTGGGCTAAGGCGCCAAATTGACGCAGAAATCTAAACCATCTATTAGGTGCAGCATAGCTTCTGACTCCTGCACCTCCACAGAAATGCATCTAAGCAGATCTTTAGCAGATCTTTAGCCTCTGTTAGTTCACTTACTGTACAACCCATCTCAGATGTATTTTCTCTTGCCGGTAGAGATTCATGAGTTCTGTTTAAGAGCAACATGTTTAGTTTGATCGAGCATCTGGGCTACACGTGGAAAACAAGGTTTACGTACATATGTCTTCTCCTGCCAGACAACTCTCAAGAGTGTGCGCTCTTGCAAAGATGCATCAGTAATTATAAAGCGTGGTCACACTGCAAAACAAACTACTCGGCTGAGGAAATGCAATCCCACTGGGCTCAGCTTGGTTGATTTAGCCCAGACAAACCGACCTGAAACCCACAGATTCAGAGCAATGACCTTCATGTGGAAGCCGCCACAGTAAGAGTAACAATTGCTCAGTTAGCTGTTCGCTATTAGCTCCAGTTCCAGACGCTGTATTCTGAAATTCATGTGGAAACTCAACACGGTGACGTAGAAATCCCACTTGCTGCCAGTGCTGTGGTGGCGACACAACTATAAATGCTTCACAGTGGCTATGACATAGGTTTACATGCGTCGCCAGTGGTACAAACAAAGCTTTAAGTATTGTTTCCTTGCACTGATTCCTTCGTGAACAGGTCCAGAAGCTGCAGAGAGCAGCTCTGAAGGATCCTGTGAAGTGCGCCGTCTCCACCAAATACACCACGGTAGACAAGCTGCAGCAGTACTACGTCTTCATACCGTCCAAGTACAAGGTGAGAGCAACGTCTGAGAGCTGCAGAGGCTGCGAGTCGCCCGTCACCACGGAGGACTGTGACGATTTTTAATTTGCTTCCGTTTGCAGGACTGCTACCTGGTGTCCATCCTGAACGAGCTGGCCGGCAACTCCTTCATCATTTTCTGCAGCACGTGCAACAACGCCCAGCGGGTGGCGCTGTTGTTAAGGAACCTTGGCATCACTGCGATCCCTCTTCACGGACAGATGAGTCAGGTAGGCTGTTTTCACTTCCCAAGCATTTCTAGTAATGTTTTAGATTAAATTATAATGTTTAAGGACTTATTGTTGCAAAAGCATTTATATTTTTGATAAAAACTTTGCTGGTGCTTTGTACTCTGTACCCTCCTGGAAACTCAAAGCAATCTGTAATCTGAAAAATAAGAATGATGCTCAACGACATTTTTAATCTTCTTCCTGGTCAGAACAAACGTCTCGGAGCTCTGAACAAGTTCAAGTCCAAGTCTCGTTCAGTGCTGCTGGCGACTGACGTGGCCTCCAGGGGTCTGGACATCCCTCACGTGGACTGCGTCATCAACTACGACATCCCCACTCACTCTAAGGTACCGTGGCGCTTTTATCGACTCTGCTGTTGAGTCTGATGAGTTCTTTGATCTGAGCTGGCTCCGTGTACCCTCCCCACAGGACTACATCCACAGAGTCGGGCGAACAGCCAGAGCGGGGCGATCTGGGAAATCCATCACTTTTGTCACGCAGTAAGAACGACTCGTTTATTTTTCCTCCTATCGCGCGATTTTTTGACTGAATCCACATTTGTGATAAACACACGTTTGTGCTTTTATTCAAGGTACGACGTGGAGCTTTTCCAGCGAATCGAAACCTTAATTGGGAAGAAACTTCCTGCTTTTCCCACCCAAGAAGAAGAGGTGATGATGCTGGTGGAGAGGGTGAGCGAGGCCCAGAGATTTGCCAGGCTGGTATGTCGTCTTTGTTTTTTACCTTGACATTTCAAATTTGGGCGCGATCTGGGAGGAACGAGTCGCTCAGAGAGCAAAATCAGTAATCAGCCAACCAGGTCGCAGTTTGTCGATTGGATTTTTTATTGCTGTCTTCCGGTTGTTGCTATAATGTGCTCATTAGTAGGAGAAATTCTGCTATTAAGCTTTTAAACACAGACCCCCAGTCATTTTTAAGGTTTTATCTATCTATCTGGTTTTGTTGATCTTTATGTGCACTGATTTTATGATTGATTATTATGTGCCCATGCCCTTTTTGTTTCCTTGCCTTGCTTGTTTGTTTATTTGATTGATTGACTGTGTATGGAAAACCATACTAGTTGGGAAACCTAACTACGAACCCAGTATATGGCTCAGCTTAAAAGTATTTTCAGAATTTACTAAACATCTGCATAAACATCATCGGATCAATTGGAAAACACTTTGGAATCTAATTTGGCCTTGAGAGTAATCCTAGAGTTGCACTTACTTTTTGCACCACGCAGATATGTAATATTGGGTCACTTTCCCGAATAAACAAATACGCAAGTACAGTATTTACGTTTAATTTGTTTGAGTTGATGTTTTGAATCGGTTTTATGCAGAAATGTAGAAAATTCTGAAGGTTGCAATTATTTTTAAGCGGCACTGTAGGTTTTTGGAGGAACTTTATCACTAAAGAATTAAAAAAACAAAAAAAACATGCGTGCAACTCAAGTCTTCAAATCACTCCAGACTAGACAATAATAATCTTTATTTCTATAGCGCTCTTTCAGTTAAAATTACAAAGAGCTTCTCAACAACATAAAAATTTGCAATTGTAAAAGCAGGTGCATAAGATAAAAATACAGTTTAATTTAAACTTAAAATGTGTGTCAACCAATCACAAGTTCGTTTTATAGTTTAAATATCTACTGTATGTAAATGTAAGTTGCCCTCAGGAATTTATCTAATCACACTAGAATAATTTGTGGGAAAAATTTATTTAGTATTTTATGAGAAAATTTTATCATTTTTGAACGCGAGTCTATTGAAGTCGACCCCTATTGACCATCACAGGTATTGCACTTTACATCACTTAAACACTGGTGTTAATTCCAAGTCACGGTTATTGCATTTTGATTCTCAAAAAAGGCTGAAAGGTTTAAAAGAATTATAAATAACTACAAATATAGTAAATTACAGTACAAGTAATTTGTTGACAGTAGTGAATAAATAGCTGGAGGTATAGATCGTTCCAATATAATAATTTATCCTACAGCTTCAGATCCTAAGGTTCTTCTCTGTGTGTCTGAAGAGATTTATCAATGAAGGAAAAACCACTTAAACATAATGAATTGTCTTCCTCAGGAAATGAAGGAACATGGTGAGAAAAGGAAAAGGCCGAAAAGAGGCGATGGAGATGAGGATGACACGGAACAAGCGAGTGGAGTGAGGAAGAAAGTTAGAGGAGGATTAGGAGGAGGAGGTGGAGGAGGAGGAGGAAGAGGAGGAGGAAAGAAGAGGGGTGGAGGTGCATGGAGGGGAGGACACTGATCTCTTGTTACTTTCGTAGATTGTACATAACTTCAACACACATTGCCTTTCCTGCTTTTGATGTAAAACTTGATTACTGTGACGCCTTGTTTTCCAGTATTCAGTATGGAAGCAAACAACTATTTAATGACAAATAAAAACATGCTTTCTTTTGCTTCTGTATGAGATTTTCCCATTTGTAATAAAACGCCTCTTTGAACACATGTTTGTGGTGCGATGATGTATAGTCGCGTGAGTTACGTCCACCGTAAAATGTGGTCACTGTCGGTCATATTTCTTTTCACAGCGTCGAACGTTACTTTTTGAATGAGGGGCAGCAACAACACTGTGTAGGACAGGAGCGGCCAAACTAAATGAAAAAAAAAAACTCAATAAATATATGAATATGTCATTAAATACACCAAAACTATTATTCATATAATATTAATGTATAAAATGAGACATGCTTTAGTTAACTTTATTACCCTTATTTGTTTATTTTCCCATTTAAATCATTCATTCCATTTAAATTCTCTTTTACTATTATACATGGTCTCTTTGTTTATTATAAAAAATAAATGCCTAATTTAATTTGTATCTTAATTTTGGGGCATTCAAATATAATTCATTTTTATTGACTTGAAACTTTTGAGTACTATGACTTCCTTTGTCATTTATCTCTAAAGGACATTTTGTTAGAAGAGTGTTAGAGTAAGGTAAGTGTTTTAAATATGTAGTTTTCTCCGTGTAAATAGAAGTAGAACACCAAAGTTTTCAATGTATATTAAATTTTTTATTATTTTGTCAAGTTTGTTGAGGTTTATATTACTGGTTCTGTCCCTACAATCTTAATTTCACCACTGTCTGGTGAATGTAATTTAATTGTATGTTTGGTTTTGGCACTTTCGGTCCTCCCTAATTTATGTCTTTGGCTTCTGTGTTTTGTGGATTTTTTTTAAGGAAGATTTGGTTACATGATCTGTGAGACAGCAGAAAGTAACAACAGAAAATACATTATTTTCTGATCTAAGCATGTGGCCATATGAATGATTTCCTCTTGACTGTCATTGGTTTTTCACCGCAGATTTAGGGGTTAGGGGTTGGTTGATCTGTTTCCCCACTAGATGGCCCTGTTTGGTGGCATTTGTTTGTAAAACTAAAATTATTCTGCACAAATAATGAGGTTAGCGTGTCTAGGACAACCATGAAAAGTAATAGAAATTTTATTTTCCACATACATAGTACGAGACTGATGTTTTTATTGTATTCTGGTTCTGAATCTGTGCTTTTCTGTATGTAATTACGTTAATTTATTGAGTTCATTATTTCTGGTGAATCAAATTTTTTGGCAGTTTTGCTCCTCCATACTTAGTCTTAACAAATTGAGTGTCTTTCTAGTTTTATAGTTTTCCCTTTTCACTAGCCTTATTTTCTTTTAAATGTTTTTTTTAATATGTGGGATATTTGTAGTTCTCTGTTTCTGTAGATGGATACACTATGGCGTATTTAATCACATACGAAGTTGGGTTTTTTTATTTTGGCACTTTCGGTCCTCCATACCTAACGTCTCAAGAAATAATTTGGCCTCCTTGTTTTGTTATTTCCTAAAAAAATGTTTTATTTGAAGACCTGTGAGGCATTAGAAGACGAGAGGGATTACTTTTTCTACGCGTGTCATTGGTTTGCAGCACATTTGGGGGGTTGGTTTGGTCCAGCCAATGACGGAGAGAGCGAGAGAGGGACCGCAAAGTGAGAGCCCAATTGTCTGTGGGCTGCATCTGGTGGGTGTGTGCAATGCCTAGATATTGGTGTGATAGATTTAAAGCGGGCCCGGTCATTGCAGAAACCCGTGACAAAACGTACATTATCAGCGAGTCATTAAAAGAGACAGGCATCGGCACACAGAGATCACATCCCCCCCAGGTGAATCATCCGAAAGAGGGTGACGGCGAGGCGCGCGATTGATCTGCGTGATAAGTATCTATGCGCGCTCGGTCCGTCGTAGGCGGGCGCAGCATCGGTCAAGTCCGCTCGGTTTAGGAGGGGCCCCCAGTGTGAGAGGCAGCACTGTGGCTGTGGCGCATACCGAAGCCCAAATATACATGCCTGCATTTCAATCGTGTGTAGCAGCTCGTTGCGCACAGGGGGGACTGCTCGGACTGCTCGGTTAACAGGATCTGACCGCTGCTTCGCTGCACCAGGTGAGTCTGAGGACCTGGGAGGGTTGGAAAGGATGGAGCGCGTACATATATACATGTTAGAATAAACGACAGTGGATGGAGGGAGCAGAGGAGAGAGAGGATGGAGGTCTGTTTGGAAACTTTAGTCAGTTTAGAAGCCACCTTGTGTGAAACACCTGACATTTCCACTAATGTAATTATTATAACCACACAAACACTGAGATAGTTTATCCTACGCATCATCCTCTGCGTAATAACTTTTATATGTTTTTGTATTTACCGTAACACCACATTCAGGCGCCGGTTCATTACGGTAGCTGAGTCCATGTACGCAGCAAGTTTTACACTGCCCATGGCTACAACATGAGGTGGATTGTTTATATTCTATAGCATAAGAAGAGGAGATAATGATAAATGTGCCATTCACGACGTCGCTGCGTCCAGTTTGGTGCGACGCGCAGCCTGCGCAGTATGCGTATTGTTGTAATGCAGACTCTCAGATCTACGCTGAAGTCTGGCTCAGTGATGTAGACCAGCTTTACTGTCCTCGCCATGCTGTAAACTGTTATTTATAGGAGCTGTGAGGCGAGGCGTTTGTTTTCCAACTGCATCTCACAGA
>JASGAT010382614.1:0-13793 GCA_030220025.1 Chelon auratus
GATCAAAACTGATCAAAACTGATGATTTGGTTTGTGTTCCACACACCGTTGTGTTTCATGCCTCTCTGCGTTGGGTGACACTGCTCCTTGGAGGGTTAAACTGTGTGTCCATTGGGTATTTTCACACTATTCTTCCAAGGAAAATGCATTTGCGGTATTTGTCCCTCAGGGAGGCCCACTGCACAAAGAAATAGTCTGACACTGGATACAGGATCTTCCCCGTGAGTGACAGTGTCTGCACCCGGCAAATGCTTTCAACATAAACAATCAAGACTTTCTTCATTCCCAGAATTCCGAGCAGGAGTCCTGCCACGCACAGGGGAACGCAGGTCCCTGGACCATTACACAGCACCTGAAACAACACACACAGAACAAAGGGGGTGAGTTTATTTCCAGGAATTTACACAGCCCAGAGAGCGGCGTCGCGGGCCGTTCCTGTGACAGATCTCTCAAATGACAAAGGAACAGGCCTGTTTGCTGTTTTGATACCACTAGCAGAAGGCATGTGACAAATACTGTATTTGCGTTTGAGCAACAACACTGAAGTTTCCTTATTTAAAGAAGTACTTTCTCTCTCTCTAACTTCATAGTTTGGAAACTTCCAAAAACTTGTACTCAGTAGACATCTATTCAAACACATTTAATCACTTTAAAGCATGGTCCTACACCCTTACATCATCATAATTAGAAATGAAGCCGATTTAAAAATGTAAGCTACAGCAGCTACAGAATATCAATAAATCCGTCTGGGTAGCAAAGCCGACGGCCTGAGCGGAATGGAGCCACTCAGATGAGGAATGTGAGGGATCCTCCAGGATAAAGAGAGGCCAGAGGCACTGAGGGGGAGTCCAACGGGATCTGACTGTGCTTTTAGAGCCGGCTCCGACTATGGTCTGATGGGCCAGGTGGTAGTAAAGGAGAAGGAAAAACGTGGTGAGGATTTCCTTGCTGAACCAGGTGGGTTCGGCATGCTCAACGAATACTGCCGCTGCTGGTATTTCTTGAGGTATTGCCCTAAAAGATGGTCATTACCATCTCCTTGGTCTTGCTCACACTGAGGTCCAGACAGGAGTTGTGACACCAGTCCACAGACTCCTGAAGAGAAGGACCATGGTGCTGCAACGGCCCAGGGAGCAGACACAAGACGACCGTGTCATCAGCGGATTTCACCAGGTGGCAATTTGGCTTAGCAGACCTGTAGTTGTAGGTGTAAAGGACGTGGAGGGAGAATGAAAGGCTTTGAGGGTGAGCCTGTAAAAGTGCGCAGAAGGTTGGGAAAACTCAGGTGGAATCTGTGGATCTGGTATAAATCATTTTGACCTTATTAGGGATGTCTCCATCGGTATTGGGAGATCTGCATTCCTACCTGTGATGGACACATGGCATCGCACTTTTAAAATTAGATTAAAATGGGAATGCAGGTAAGATAGGAAATACCTTCATGAACCTCCAGGGAAAGACATTTTGTTTAAGATCTGATTCAGATCAACATTTATCTTGAGTCTTCTCCCCGTGAGTGGTGTAGCGTATTTTATCAAAATGAACATCTACATCACTGTATCTATTCTTAGCTGTGACAAATTACATCAGAAAAAAATAGAATTAGAAGGACATTCTTACGAAAAACCAGATCAGCAGGTCAAACGGGATGACCAAACTTCCATCATCGTTACTGGGAGAGTGATATTAAGATGATGTCCTACTTGGCTACTTAACTAAACATGGATTGTGTTGCACTCCCTCCCGTCTACCAGCTTTAGTATTCTTTGCTCTTCTGTATCTCCTGAATAAGTAGACAACCAGCTGCAATATGGTTTGTATAGATCCTAAATAGTCTTGTGTTTACATAGTGATTTTCTACCTATTGGTACTCAAAGCGCTTCACAGTCACTGTGCCACATCTACACATTCACTCACACAAGCACACACACATTCACACTGGGAGAAACAGGGGGTTTAGTGTCTTGCCCAAGGACACCACTTTGACATGTTGTGTGGATCGAACGGTTAACCCTCTGGTTCATGGACAACCCTCTCTACCTACCGAGCCAAGGCTGCCCAGTGCCTGGATTGGCCAATGCCTGGATTGGGACATCCCCAGTGTTTGATCAGCTCCACCTCAGCAGCCTTCTCATGCTGAGACCGGCTGGCCGAGGTTGAGCGTCCATCTAAAGCTTCTACTGTCACATTTTCTGGTGCTAATAAACAAAGACGCGCCAGTTTTTATGTATCCGACTCCCGTCCTCACAGACCACTGTCCTGGCTTGACTTGGCTGGACTCCTCGCTGAGGAGGGGTTATGTGCTCCAGTTCTGACACCGCCCTCCATCACTCGATTGCGTTTTACGCACACAGATCTATTTTTATGCTTCCGTCCCGCTGTGTTGCAGAAAATATTTGTAAAATAAGGGAGTTTTTCGGTACTGCCATCCTCCCTTGGGACACTCCCTGGGATCTGTGCACATTCTCCAAATGTGTGGAGAATACTGAGGCCACTTAAAGTGAGGATTTTGACATATCTGGATGACTGGGTGACCTTAAATCATTCACAAGTAGCTGAGGCATCCACTCAGTGTGATCCGGGGACGTTATGAGGCAGTCACACATGTTCCTCCAGCTGGTCTCAGAGTACACTCCACTAAAGACGCTGGGGTCACCATTTAAGGGCAGGTCTATGGAAAACATTTGCTTGGCTGCGTCCCGGGTCTTCCTCCTCCAGTTTTGTCCAGTCATATTTCAGGGATACGACTTTGGTTTCGGTGTCCCATTAGATGCTTGGGACGTCAGTGCATGCCTAGCCTAACTTCTAACTTCAGGCCCAGCTGTCTCCCTCGCGCTTTTCTTCATGTATGTGGCTGCGTTCCAAAGGGAGAAGAACAGCTTTTGTGATGGGGTCTTAAAGGGGAACTACTGTTTTTTACAACCTGGACCTTATTTCTGGCATAAAATATGATTGTTTACTCACCCATATAACTTTAGTGTCATTTTTAGTCCTTCGGAAGATATTTAGCTCCAGTGGAGTGCCGCATATATCCATATAGTGGGAGTGACTGGGGCACCGAAACGCAGCCTCTAAATAATTTTTAGAAATTATTTTGAAATTAATGAGTTTAGCAGATAATGTGTTATTTGAAGGCTGCGTTTCGGTGCCCCAATCACTTCCACTATATGGATATATGCGGCCGTAGTTCCTCTTTAAAGATGACCATGATGTGAGAGCATTTGTTGTCTCGGTGTGCCGAGGTGGAGCCTCATTAGGGTAAATAAATAGCAAAGCGTGTTGCATGACGGGATGTGACATGATGATTGGCAGCTGCTCTGAGTGAAGCAGCGGAGCCTCATTAGGGTAAACCAATAGTGAAGGCTGTCAGAGGTCAACGCAGAAGTTGTATAAATGAATGTTTTGTGAGGAGGATTCTTTTGGCGTTATATTTGCGCATCATTTACAAACGGACTGAATGAAACCGCGACTCTCAAAAGAGACACTTAAGATCTAGCGCCAAAAACAATGTAACCTGTGTTTTGCCAACCCGTAACTAATTTGATCAAACAATGTGTGACGCTCCGTGTAAGGCTACAGAGACATATCGCTGTGGACAGTCTCTTGATCCACTCACCATGTCAGGTCTGAGTCTGAATACCAGAGGAAAGGAGTACCGCAAGGCGTTCAGGGTGCTGAGAACAGAGGAACTCCAAGACTGACGCACCTCCCGGCTCCGCGGGATCCGCCAGATGGAGAACTATAAAACAAGACATCACCATTTGTCTCAAACAGACCATACAACAGGAGTTACTTGACCCGAACATGCCCCCTTTGTTTGAGGCAATTGTCCAGTATATAAATGTAGTCTTCCTTGTTCATTATTGCATTTATTTTCTATTCGGATCAGCGTTTATCTAGAGTCTGAATATTTCTTCACTTTACTGTTGTTCTGGAATTGATTTGCACTTTTCAAACCACACTATGTTAATCTCTACAAGACAGAACCTGCTTTCCTTCCTCCTGGAGCGCTATGAAGGCTGCGCGCTCCCACAGTGTGTTAACGACACCCAGCCCTAGACACATCCCTGTCACCAACACATCTATGACTGTAAAAGGTTGTGTACCTGTAGCTCTGAGTGTGACGACTCTCTAGAGCTCTCAAAGGCGCAGATTTTCTCCTCGCTCATTCTGTCCGTGTCAGCAATAACATAGTGTCGAGGTGTGTAGGCTGCTGACAGGGACTCCAGTAACCGCAGGATCTCTGTGGTGTGGCCACCTATAAGACAAGACATAGTGTCAGCCACAACACACACTTTCAAGACGACATTCTGACTTTTCCTTTGGTTCAGTGTAAGCTTCTTATCCCTGTTTCTAGTTCATCTCTTTTCAACTATTATCACTTTACACTGAAGCTTCCGTGTATGATTTTTATCGACATAAATCAACCCTTGGCAAACAAGTTCACAAATTGCTGATTAAGTTCAACACAGTTACACAGTAACCAACATAAAGTGAAATTCTGGCTGCTGAGCTGCCGCGAAACCAAACCAAGAGCTTTGTCGACTTGGCAAATCAAGAGACCACAGTCTCTGCCAGTAAGGAGTCACAAGTAGTCACAAGGCCTGTTCAGAGTTTGCATTAAGATCCAATCTGAGCAATACGATCCCAAGTAACCAGTTTTAGGTACGCGTGTTCAGACCTGGCATTAACGTGCATCTCCAGATGCGTCTCTAGATCCAATCTCAGTTTCGTGCTCTGTATGTAAACAAACCCCAACATCATCTGGGGCGCAGTAGAACATTTGAACAGCTGCTGCCTCTAATGGATCTCTACCACTGCTCCACAAACAAGAACAGCTGTTTTATGTGTGTGCGTCTTAACTTTGGCACAGTTATTATTTATTGATCTCTGCTCTGACGTTAGTTAGACCTGCACCATGATCTCTGGTAATAAAGGGAAATAAAGACATTGGTCTTTACACACAGAATCTCACACTCATGGACTCATATTAAATACTTTCATTTGTGAATTCTTTCTTAGATGTATTTAGTTTTAGTTAGTTAACAGCTACAAGGACAGAATATTGTTATAGGCTCTCATTACTAATGAGCAGACGTCACTAATCATTTATCATAGAGGTCATAGGTTTTCTTCTGAATGAATGAGGCAAAACTCAGCTGAAGCAGGTTCTCCCCTGTTGAGTATAGGTGGAATATAGATGGTCTGTCTTTATTCTGACTCCAGACCACCTCCAAATGTGGTCAGAGATCGGATCTCTCACATGCCATCTAAGTGGGTCCTGGGGGTGTTCACACCAGTCTTTTACGTGATCGGATCGCCCAGACCGGGTCTCAGTGCTAGGTCTGAACAGGCCCTGTGACAGCCAGAGGGAGGAGACAAAGGCTCAGCACTCAGCTTCATACACCTTCAGACTAACTAATCACTCTTCCAGGGAAGAAATACCTTCCCCACATCTACCACTGCATGGAACCAGTTTTAATCTGCAATAGGTTTTCAGTCTCCAACTGGGTAGCTATACATTGCTTAATATCGGTACAGTGGTACTCTTGTTGCTCCCAGTTGCGAATTACAACCATAGGCTGTGTATAAAAGAGGTTACAACCCGAAACACGGCTCGACAACAACTGTTGTGAGTCCTAACGTTAACGGAGTATGTAACAAGCTTCAGCTTTAAGTTGAACGACGGTAGAAGTACCGGGTATGGATGAACCATTACTGCTGCAGTTAACGTTACCTGATCCTGCAACGACGAGAACAGAGAGCCGAGCTTTGGCTCCGGGCAGGCGGTTTGGTCCCGTCTTCACAACGGTATATAACCGAATAATGAATAAGAGACATAGAAATAACACCACAGACACCGCTGTCACTACAAACTCCATTTCAGTTGTTTGGACTTCCTAGCTTCCGCCTTCTCCTTCTTCTTCTTCTTCTGATTGGTGGCCGTTCTGACGTTAGTGGGCGCAATACTGCCCTCCACAGGACAAGGTTATTTACAACAACCACATTTCAGATGTAAGTGCGCACTAGCCTACTGTACATCATAAACACAATGTAAACTGTTTCCACTGTTTCAGAATTGTGGTTCTCATTATGGCCGAAAAAGAGTTTATCAAAGAATGACAAAACAACTAACTCTGTCACTCTCCCATACAAGACTCTTCATGCCCCTGCATTATATTTAGCAGTTTCCAGGAAATTCTGCTTCACTCACATAACCCTGTAGACTGTCCCTTAACCCACAGTGTCCAGTCCTCAGTCTGCTTATGTTCTTAATGGTAGTTGGCAAATCAGTTTAGAGGTGGACTGCTGCCACCATCTGGACTGAAGCATGGAGTAAGCGACTAGACAGGAAGGAAAAAAAAAACAGTAACACTTAAATAAATGCAGTTTTAAATGCTTTATTCATAGCATACTTATCAGTGGTCATACTTATCAGTGGTCATACTTATCAGATCATTTAGAACAGCGGTGTCAAACATACGGCCTGGATGCCAAAACCGGCCCGCCAGAGGGTCTACTCTAGGCCCGCTGGATAAATTTGCAATAAAATAACTGCCTTTACTAATTTGTCTGTTTTAGTAAAAGTTGTGGACATAACAGGACAGAACTAAACAGCAGATAGAGCTATGCCTTCCAAAATTGGACTTTTTTTTTTCTTAACAAAAGTCAGTTTGTTCATAAAATATTTTGTAAAAGGATAGTTCTTTGCACAATAATTATGTTATCATGTTACCGGTCCGGCCCCCTTAAGATCAAATTGAGCTGATATCCTTCTTTAAAAACTTTTTCACTTTACACAATCAGTAACAATCAAATGGTTTAGGTCAAGTGAGCCTAAGCTGCTCTGCAACATCCCTCCTAGATAGATAGATAGATAGATAGATAGATAGATAGATAGATAGATAGATAGATAGATAGATGTCCAGCAGCTTCCAGCACATATTAAACGATATTAGTTTAGCCAACCAGTCCAGTCCATAGGTCTGAACCACCTCTGCACATTGATAGTTACCGGCTGCAGGTGGGACCTGGACCTCCGCAAATCCGCTACCATCTCCTTGGTTCTAGCTGTACTGATCAGACTTCATTCTTCCAAACACAGCTTATATACCATATATCCACAGGCGTCACCTATGTGTGATAAATGTCCATCATCAGAGCCTTTGCTCATCATTCTTGGTACCTCTGAGCCCTGTAGAAGCCTGAGTGTGCCGAGAAGCATTTCCTTTCATTACTGTCTTATCACTGCTAAGAAACAAATTTAAAAATTACAGCAAAACACGTCTGTTCCTACACCCACAAACAACTCAGCACTGGGTACCTCACCCCCTTTTTTCTGTATTTATTAAATTGTTCTTTCTATTCCTCTTGGTCTTTGTTACTTGTCAGCCCTGTTCTCTGTTGATGGGAAATGACAGAGATACAAAAGCTATGGAAAAAAGGCGAGCTATGATTGTACAAGCAGAATTATCATGAATGCTCAATACTTTGGAAAAATAACAGAACAACTATGAGTCATTGTTGAGATCTTTTAATAGGTGTTGAAAAGAAAAGCATGTCATGCGCAAGTTTAAACTGCATATTACATTTAGACAGAGGATTGGCTAAAACCCTTCCAGATTACCACAAAAAAAGACACACGCTAATACATGTCCAGACCTAGACTTGAATGAACGAACACCAGAAATCAATTTGATATATATTGCACTTTAAACACTGACATGAAGTTTCATATGTACTGAGTGATACTAAGACACAATTTTCTGAATAAAGACATGAAATGTGAGGCTGTCAAAAAAGAAGACCAAGCAGATGACTTTTTTTATTTTTTCAGAACCGTAGCACATACATAATTTTTATATATTTCTAACAATTAGACAATTTCTACTTTCCTTTAAATGTTCTAGCTGTAGGTTGTTACTCCTGCTGCTTGTCCTCCTCAAAGAGAACGGCTTGCAGAGCCTTCCCCTTTGAGATGTACTTGATGGTCTCTATCTCACCCCCATGGTTGCTGGGCTTCTGAAAATGGATCTCAAGGTGGTCCTGCAGATCCTCCTCATCCTCCATGTCGTCAATGTCAGCAAGAAGGACGGTCCGCTTCAGACAGCCACAAAAGGTCTGAAATTGACCCCAAACAGAAATTCTGTTATCGCTACAGCATAGACTGTACATAAATATGGACAACACGTCCCCACTTCCTTGTATTGGCCCAAATGACACTATTTTCCCGGGGATACGAGGCAGGGCCATTTGGAGCCAGAGTCTGCACAGTGTAGTCCGAGAGTGAAGCCACGCGTCTTAGTTTAATTAATACTACTCTCTGCTCTACCTCCACCAGTTACAAAGAAATGTTGGGTTATACACTGTACTTGCTTTTAAAATTTGTTTTTACAACTCTCCGCTTTACGGAGCAGTTGGCGTGGCAACTGGTAGTCACCATCATGTGTCCATCATGTTTCCACAGTGTCAAATAAGTAACTAAAATGAAAACTTAATCACTTTTGAGGAGCTGTTCCATCCATCTTTATACAGACTATGCTGCCTGCCGTCCCTTCCTCTCTTCCTCTGTCTATGTGACGTCTCTCCCATGTGAGAGAACTGATGAGGTTGATGTTACATTGCCTCTTTGTTCACAGTGTGGTACGGGAGCTGCACTGTTCAGGACAGGATGGCTCTCCAGTGTGTCATTATAACGGCCCAGTTCATCTGTGGAGCAGCCTTCCCACCACTACAGGACGTTTACAACACCCGGGTCACAAAGAGGGCTCACAACATCATTAAGGACCACACCCACCCACGGCATACACTGTTCACCTCTGGCAGATGCTACAGGAGTGTGAAAGCACGGACAACCAGACTGACAGTTTCTATCCACAGGCCATCAGGCTACTGAATCTCAGTTTCAATTTTAAACATTGTAACACATACCATCTCATTGCTGCACCTGCACTTATTGGTGACAATGTGACATCTGCACATATATTTTGCTCATTTGAACAACCTAAACAACATTTGCACATTATCCTCTTATACTATTAGTCACTTTTATTTATTTATTTATTTTTCTATGCTGAGAGATCATTTCCTTCATTTTAGTTTAGTTGTTTTAGTTGTGAGAAGGCATTGTGCAAAGTAAAACTGTAATTTCTCAATGTAACCTTGCTGTGTTAATGACAATAAACTGCTGGAATCTTGAATCTTCTTATGAATGCCACTAATGTTCCTGGAAAACACAGTCTCTGGGAGTCATAAGAATAAAAGTTGAGACAAATGCTCTCCACTGTAGCTCTGACTAGTCTCAGTACTCTATCTTACCTGAAACTTGCGCAGTTCGTGTCGGTAAACGGGTCCAACCTTGACACTGACTTCAGTGTCCAGGTCTACAGCGTACTTTCCTTTCAGAACCAGGCGCTCAGCGGCTGCAGACACACACATAGTTACACACTGATGATTAAGGGGGTTGGGTTTCATTTAGGTTTGAACTATTCTGCTCATTCTCAGTAAGAAGGTCCTTGAGACTTGTGGCTTCACACGTACAAAAGAGACAGAACTGAATTTTGGGTTAGCACTGCATTATAATAATTCAGAAACACAATGTCAAATAGTGACACAACTGCATTAAACCACTCTCTCTGTAAATGTGGCCTAGAGAGTTGTACCTCCAGGGTGGAGAAATGTGATACATCCTGCGCCAGTCTTGCTATCATAGTCCACTCTCTTCACTTCTCCTCCTCCTCTGCTGGGCCTGGAGAAACTCATCTCCAGTCGGTCCTTAATTCTCTCCTCTTTCATGGAAGAGGGGATATTGAGAACCTCCAGTTCTTTTCTGGAAACAATGAGGTGTATCTGTATTGATGAGAACACAGTTTTTACAAGACAGTCTTTTAAGTCTTGGCTTTTGCTAAGAAATATGTGTAGATGGTCCACTCACAATACAGAGTGATTGGGCCATATACAAAGTACACTGTAACATGTAAAGTACTATTGTTCTGGAGGTCAGTACTCAGGCTAAGTTAGCTGTTAAGGGTTATTCTTTCAATTTGCTGGCGAAAATGGGAGCAAATTTGGTGTATATTTGGTAAAGATACTTTGTAGTTACAAGAAGTTCTTTCTACTGTACATCCAGCATTAACCGCACGGATGATCTGCCATGCTTTGTACTTTTCTGACAGGTTGCACCACTGTTCATTAGGTTAAGTTCAATGTTTGCCAAAGATATTGGGGATATGGGTGACGCTATCTGACGAGTTTGGAGCCAGAGTCATCTATAGCGTCATTTCTATAGCGTCAAATAGCTAAGTAAAAAAAGAAAATGGACACTAGAGTATGCATCAGCATTATATTAGTTACACACATGACATGAGGGAAATCATCGTTGAATTATTATTTGATGTGTATTTTAGTGTTTTAATTTGGCCCAAGTCCCATCCACTAACATGGAGGGGGTGGAGCTTATAACCTATACCGCAGCCAGTCACCAGGGGGAGCTCTAGTTGCTTTGGCTTCACTTTTGAGGAGCTGTTCCATCTTTATACAGTCTATGGTCAAACTGCAGTGACGTGTGAGTTTGTGCTTTGCACACTGAACTCATGTCTGTTGCTTTACTTAGGCTTCGTGCTAATTGCAAACTGCCTGACATGCAAATTCAATTTAAGAAAAAAAAACAACACACAGTTGCAGATGTGTAGAAGTGTACCAGGGTGGTGATGTTTTACAGGCAGATGGGGCACACACCTAAAAAAAGTGTTTTTTCACAAAAGTATTACAGGTTTGGCCCTAACCTAAGTCACTGATTAAGACTGTACCTCAAACTTCACAGCAGGATCCAAGCGGAGCCGTTTTGGTTTCACGTCCACACTATCGTCCTCACAGGACACAGTGCACTTAGCAATCTTCACAATCCGAGAGGCCACTGGAGAACAGAGGACATGACAGACATATAAATATATTATTTGCACATTGAGCAAAGATCATTTAATTCTGCTGTGTGCACTCATGGCTGTGCATGGTCTGGATGAATTCAAGAACTTCTGTGGTACGGATCACATTTACAGAGTGCCCCTTGACTGCACGTAAGCCAGTAAGCCTGTGAAATATTAATAATGAGAACCTTCGACAACAGCTATCCAACAACCATTTATTATCTTTTTAACCTAACATATG
This sequence comes from Chelon auratus, assembly GCA_030220025.1. Lineage (NCBI taxonomy): Eukaryota > Metazoa > Chordata > Actinopteri > Mugiliformes > Mugilidae > Chelon > Chelon auratus. The sequence continues at coordinate 11,167 of JASGAT010382614.1, forward strand.
AGCATGTTCACAGATTTCACAGTGCGGTCCACCTCCAATAGACGCCGTTGTCTTCACAAAAGTCCATTCACGCAAAGTAAAAAACCAGTAGGCTAGAACACTAGGCTTTGGTCTTGTATTTTTTACTGGGGCTTGGCTTAGAGTAGTTTCTGAAACTTAAATAGTGTTTGCCACCCAGTGAGTTCTTAGTTATAATCAACCACAAAGTACTAGTCTGTTATTCAAGGTTTCTGTAATGTGTTCCAACAATGCAAAACGGAGTTCCATGAAAGCAGTAAGCTAGAAAGACAAATGAATAAACATAGTGACGGGAAAAAGAACTACTAAGAATAGGTCTATTTACTATTTTAACTGCTGAACCGGTGTATGTGAAAGTAGTTATTCAGTGTGTGTTGCCCCTTTAGCTGTTCATCCTGCCTGTTGTTGTGACAATTTTGGTATGACGAATGTTCGGTGCTGTATTTTGGAGATGGACACTGGAGAAAACCGACTGCTCCTCTGTTCTCTAGCAGAGCTAGCAGCTTGACACTAACTCCAGCTGTTCTACCTTTAGCTGATAAAACCTTTAGCTGTAGCTTATTGAGCTCTGTAGGCGGCAGGCTCTTGCATCACTATGGAAAAGTTCCAGAATATCTGGAGATGACCAACAACGCATTGTTGCAGTGGAGAGAGGTGAAAAAAGAGAACAGTGGAACACTGCGGGTTTTATCCCTCGGGATCAGGGGCTGTGAAGGTGTCATCAGGTTACTGCTGCTGAAAGTGACCATGGGCCTGTTCAGACTTGCGTCATGCAAATTTGGCATTTGACCAATCCGATCTCTGACCACGTACCAGTCGCAAAGGTCATTTGCGACTGAACGACCCAGACTGGCTCTTAATGCCAGGTCTGAACAGGCCCCATATGTGTGACAGTTAAAGTGAAGAATTTTACCTCACTATACTCATTTGTAATAAAGCACAAAACTACTGAAAGTCGTGGGGAACAAAAGATAACCACTGGTGTCTGACCAACCAGACTGAACAGTATGTACTGAGGGCTGAAGGAATAACTGGAATGCACTTTTGTAGGCCCTGTAGTTGGGCTACTTGCTGTAACTTCCACTTTTCCACCTTTTTAAAAAAAATAATGTGCTGAATTCACACTTTAATGACGATTATCTCTAGGTTTGTAAAATGTTTATCTTAAATTTGGACTCTGAATATGTGTCTGTTTGTGAACACGTTTTACGATCAGTGCCCATGGGTGTGACTGTGACTGCGCCTATGGGTGTTTACTGCATGTGAAGCCTTATTATTTTTGGTTTTAAAATGAGAAAGCGATAAAAAAAACAATAAAAAATGATATCTCAGAGACTACAGCAGATGAAGCTGCGTACCTTTCTCCTCCTCAAAGGTGATGAGTGCCTGTCCGCCCTTCAGAACAACGGTATTCCTCTGGCTGATGGTGAACACTCCTCTGACTGAATCACTATCACTCACAGCACCATTCTCACTCTCCTCTTCCTCTCTCTCTTTTTTCTGAGCGGTGAAGGCCAACTGTGAGTCTGAAACGGGAGCGTAGACCTGCACAGGTTGAGAAATACATCAAGTTACAGTCCTACCATAACTAAATGTTATTGTTATGTATTATACAATTCTGTGTTGTATGCTAGTAATGGATGCAGTGACAGTCTGGTTTAGTGAGGGGAGAATAATCTGAGCAGCTGCACAGTCCTGTGACCTTTCCTCATTCCCACCTTGAATTTCTGCTTCAGTTTGGAGGACTCTGCCCTCTTAGCCTCCAGGTCAGCTTGGATCTTCCTCAGTTTCTCTTGCAGATCACATTTGCGTTTAATAAGCCTCGTGGTTTCATCCTTTATGAATCAGAATCAAGTGACAAAAGTTAACACGCCTCAGTTCTTCGCAGCAACCTGAACACGTCTGAGATGACAGTACCTGAACTCTGCTCATCTCCTGAGCGCACTGCTTCTGATACTCCTCCTGTTTTTTTACAGCAGCCATCATCTCCTGCTTGGCCTTCGACTTGGTGTCGTCTTCTGCCAGTTTTTCCAAAATCAGCCTGGCTTTCACATCATCCGCTTTCTCTACTTTAGTCTTAAAAACAGAGAGAGAGGTATTTGAATGGAATAGACCTGTGGACACAGTTTTTTTCTTTTTTGTCATTTATTGTCATAGTCGTTTTTTTCACTCTTCCATAATATTTTTTGTGGTCTCTGTCTCTTTATTCAATGTAATTCATCAAATGACAGGCAACTTTGGAGTTACATTCGTAATCGGAAGCTGACTTCATAAAAAGCTATACTTTACATAAGATCAGAGATAAGATAAGATTATCCTTTATTTATCCCACAATGGGGAAATTTACACGTTACAGCAGCAATGCAGAAAAAAAATGAAGGCAGAACAATCAAACACGGAAAAGGGCACAAATATACAAACCAGTACTACTTTGAGAAATATTGTAAGTGTTAAAAAATAAATAAATATATAAATAACAGTGCGGTACAGTATGGCATTGCAAGGGTAAGCAGTGACCACATTATTTCAGGTTATGCAGGTGTTATAAAGTCTGATAGTGGTCGGGATGAAGGACTTGCGGAACCTCTCCTTCTTACACCGAGGGTGTA
>JASGAT010382616.1:3869-19816 GCA_030220025.1 Chelon auratus
GAGAGAGAGGGACGCTGGGTGACGGGGAGATAGATGAGTCCCTCGCGGCCGAGATGGTAAAGGTCAGTCAGACGTCGGTTGACCGGACATCAGTCTCTCTCTCTGTTGTTGACCGCAGCAGGACAGGAGGGGGGAGAGATGGGAGGAGGGGGAGGGGGGATGCAGAGGTCGGAGGTCAGGGAGGAGAAGGCTGGGGGGGTGGGGGGGGTCATTTAGGCCTCGGTCGTCGGCCAAGTCCAGCACGAGCAGCAGCATCGAGTCAGGATTAAAAATAAGTTCCTCAGCTCTTCATCATGGTTCTACTGCTGTGGAACATCTGACCTGGGGGAAATAGAGGAGAAGGAGGAGGAGGAGGAGGAGGAGGAGGAGGTGGAAAAGAACTAACAGATAGAAAGAGAAGGATGAGGAGAGGAGCAGGTGTGAAGAAGAAGATAGAAGCAGGAGAAGAAAGTGATGGGAGGAGGAGGAGGAGGTGAAAGAGGAGAAGGAGGAGGAGGAGGAAGAGGAGAAGAAGGAGTTGGGAGGAGAAGTAAGAGATGGGAGGGGGAGGAGGTGGATTTGGAGGAGGAGGTGGAAGAAGAACTAAGAGATAGACAGAGGAGGATGTGGAAGAGAGGAGCAGGTGCGAAGAAGAAAAAGAAGATAGAAGGAGGAAGAGAAGTGAGGAAGAAGAGGAAAAGTAAGCGATAGGAGGAGGAGGAGGAGGAGGAGAAGTATATTGTGTTGTTTCTCTACCTCCATGTTTCTGTCGCGCCTGGTAACTCCTCACCTGATGATGACTGGTAAAGGTTACCATGGTTACCACCACCACACCTCTACTCCTCAGATCCTTTTCCGTTTTCCTCCAGACCCCGTCATAGTCAAGCTGTGGCCCTCCGCGGGGCCTCAGACCAGCCTTTGAGTCTCCCCTGGAGGAGCAGTGATCCGATAACCCGGCTCTAACCGTGGTCAGAGTATCGGCCTCCGGGCCACAGCCGGTCATTAGGCCTATTGACGGAGGAGCTTTACACACAGATCCCATTAAAAGTCACTGGTTGTTAAACTGCCTTATTGACGCCCCCCAAAACAGGAAGAGATGTGTGTCCTATAGCCAATCAGGGGCCTCATGTCATGTTGTCTATGGCGTCCAGGAAGGGCCAGTTTTAATTAAGACACTTGGCGTAACGGCCGGGAGGAACGGTGGAGGTGTTTCCTGGTGCTGCAGTATTTTACAGCTCGACAAATTGATCTCCTCCCAGGGGAGAGCTTCTTTAAGGCGGAATGATTCTTTATCTGTGGAGCTGGACGAGGACTTTATTCTGATATAAATATATCTATAAATATGTCTATAAATGTTTTTATTTTAACACCATTCATGTTAAATAAAGATCCTTTAAAGCAAAACAGGATGCTACTAAAGTTCAGGAAGCTATGAAGCGCCACAGTTAGCTGAGAGGCTAAAAAGCTATGAAGCACCACAGCTAGCTGGGAGGCTAGAAAGCTAGGGAGTGCTGCTATTAGCTGGGAAGCTAGAAAATTAGGAAGAGCTGCTAGCTGGGAGGCTAGGAAGCAAGGAGGATATACTATTATCTGGGAGGCTAGGACGCTAGGGCAAGCAACCATTAGCTAGGAAGAGCTACTAAATGGGAGTTTAGCAAGCTAATGGGAGCTACTATTAGCTGGGAGGCTAGGAAGCTAGTAAGCGCTACTATTACCTGGGAGTCGAGGAAATTAGGAAGAGCTACCTTTAGCTAGGAAGCTAGGACAAACAACTATTAGCTAGGAAGAGCTACTACTAGATAGGAGCCTATCAAGCTAAGACGTGCTACTATTAGCTGGGAGGCTAGGAATAGCTACTATTAGTGGGGAGGCTAAGAAACTTGGAGGAGCTAGTGTTAGCTGTAATGCTAGGAGGAGCTACAAACGCTTGTACAGAGAGATCCTCTCCTGAATCAGCTGATCAGTTGCTCTTCATTCATTCTAGATCATCACGTTGTTGTGGAAGTATTTGAACATTTCAGGCATCTCAGATATTTCTGTTTATTTTTTGCTATAAATATAAATACCAAAAACTTTGTGTGAGTTGAGGGAATCGGACGGAGCTTCTTCTCGTTCCCGACCCGAGGCCGTCCTGACTGAAAAGAATGTGCAGTGAAAACAGAGGAGCCGCCCGATGCCTCGGCTCTGACCTCGTCCTGCCGCGTTTTACTGGGAGTCTTTTTTTATTTTCTTGGACAGATCAGAGACTGGACGAGCTGTCAGAGTCTCCTAAAACAGCAGCAGGCCTTCAGAAAAGAAAGAAAAACTGGAGCTGCCCAGTTTGAGGCCAAATATTTTGATAGAGTGGGCTGTTGATGGGACACATGAGGGTTCAGAAAATTCCAAAACGCTTGTTGCCATCTTTTCTTTTTTGCATCATGAGATGTTTTCTTTCAGTTTTCAGGTTGTTGCTGTGTCGGGTTTGTGTTCCCTGCAGAATACGCATTGACTCTGTTGTGTTTTTCAGCGGTCTGCGGTCACAGCGTCCAGTAAACGCTGCAGTGATTTTTTCGTAACTTGTGTATCGTTGGTTTGACACCAGCGTGTTAGTCACTTCATTATGAGGTGAGGCGATCATGAATGGTGGTGAAAAATGACATCCGGCTTCTCAGAAGGGTTTAATACATTTTCCCAGTTTTCAGTGATAATGAATATCTTTGACTTTTTGACGAAAATGACACTAAACCAAAAAAATACGATAAGATAAACAGGCATATTGATAATAAAAGAGAATTAAAGATCTCACAATGGAAGCAGTTTCATGAAATCTGTTAAAAACCATCTGTCCAATCATTTTCCACAACTTATCTGAGGTCTAATAGGTCATACATGTTATTCCAGACATCCCTCTCATGACGCATATGTATTGGGGCAGCTTAAAAGTTGTTCTGCCACAAGACTTTTCAGCATTTCTGCCTAAAAAATTCCTGAAAGTTAATGAAGAAAACCTGTGTGTATTTGTTCGTTCAAGAAAATTAATCATTTGTATATATTTGCAGCAAAAACAGCAAGTAAATATTTCCGGTAACTGCTGATCTGCTGCTGTGGATGGCAGATCAGCAGTTACCGGAAACATTGTCTACCACTTGGGCTCCTACCTCCAGATTGGGCTTGGATAAAAATAATAAAACAAACGTTTCCACCCTATTAACACCTCAAGTCTTTAGGGCTTATGTTCGTTAACAATTAAACCAATAATTGTGAAATTAAGATGGTGCCCAGGTTAATCTGAAGAACTTCCTGTATTTCAGGTGAGTATATTTAGTTGTGCGAGTTTCCAAACAAAAAAACAAACTTCCCACCAGTAACTTATAAGAACTAAATCAAACAAATTCATAAGTAAGAGCCTCCTTATTTCCAGTTTCTGCTGTGACTTCCTTGTGCAGCAATGTTTCCGGTAACTGCTGATCAGTCAGTGGCTCAGTGAGAGCAACAGATACAGTTGTTTGACACATGACTCAAACACAGAGTTTCCCAAACTTAAGAAAAATATCATCCACCATTTGGGATCCTAGCCTCAAATCCAAAATGCTGACAGCGAGCTTGGATGGTTGGGTGGACCCAGATGGAGCGGTGCCGCCGTTGTTGACTCTGTTTTCAAGCTAGTTTCATCATTTCACCAGCAATAATTTTACGTTCTGCTAGTTTCACTTAAAAATATCCAAGAGAGAGTTATCAAGGCAACCAGAGCCTGGAGACCAACCGTTCTCCTTCTCAAAGGTTAGCAAGTTAGCATGCTAAGGTGATATTAGCACTTCTCTTTGGTCCAGAGAGCCGTCATGGGGTCGGACCTAGACCCAAGCTGTGATAGGTCTATCTAGTTTTATTTCTGCTGTCCATCTTCTGTAATTTGTGTGACAGAAGCTCTTTCCAGGAGTCGTGTTAACTTAGTTCGTTTCTCGCTCTGTGTGACATCACCCCGTAGGCATGATGACTGCAGGGGTTTGAGAACAAAGACTGGGGGTTTTCCACCAGCTCCTCCATGTTAGAATAACATACGTACATGTATGTAGTCTCTCCATAATCCTGCCGTATGTTTGATCAGAGTGTTTTTCCAGTGTCAGAGCTGCTGCTTGCTTCCTCTCCCGCCTTCACATGCTGCGATTAGCTACAGCACAGACGTGTTCGCTTCGTCGTCTCAGGTCTGGACGTTAATCGTGTGCGGTGCTTTATTTTAGGAGGGCAGAAATCAGCTGATTGTTAGAGATGGGTAGTAGCATCAGATCAGAGGATGAAAGCCGGAGATGAAACAGTCAGACGACTCTCTGGGTTGGGTCTTTTGAGACAGCTGGCGAAGGGTGGATGGAGAAAAGCAAACTTTATTATTGATCTAGCACTTTTCAAAACAGCGGTGCGTCGTGGGAAGATGAACAAGAAACACAAACAACACAGAAGATGGAGAGAAGTTCAAGACAAAGAAAAGAAGCGAGTGGTTTAGAGGAAACTTTGAATGTCCAGCAGATTTTGAATCTTGAATCGTGACGGTTTATACAAACAAATCTAAATTAAACTCTTCTACAGGTTTGCAACAAACGCAGAAGAAACCAGAACGTTGGACCCGAAACGAGATGACATCAGCCGTTTAGTTTTATTTTAACAGATTAACAGATTTTATATTTATATATATATTTATATATTTTTTATTTTGCTTTTATTGGATTGTCGCAGTAGAAAGACAGAAAAATGTGGAAAAGGGAGATCAGAGCAAAGGTCCGGCCAACTATCGCCTGTATGGTATGCACCCAAACCGCTGGGACACCACGTAAAACATTTAAAATGGAAAAGCAATGAAAAAGGTCTGCGAAAACAAATATATTACATGCCGTTCGTCCAACTCATCTACGTCTGCACCACTTCCATAAATGGGGGGTTTGAGTGAACAGCACTTTTCCCCCTAACGTCCACGGCGGGTTGCCCTCTGCTCCGAGCGTGCTCCCCACTCTTTGTTTGCAGGGATGGATGTGCGCCAATAAAAATTCTTCTTCTTTCTCTCATCCTCATAAAGTAAATATTTGCTAAAAAAAAAAAATGCTAAAAAAGCATAAAAGTAGTCGTGTTATTGCAACGGTTCTGCTATGAGTTGTTGGAGGTGCCATCCTGGTTCCACACCTCCAGGACAGAACCAGAACTTTTCAGGGGAAAAGCAAGAACTAGTTTGTCAAGGTTGGGATTTCTTGGCGTTCATAGTCGTTCCAGTTTCTGGTTCTAGTTGTTTCTGATTTAAAGAGTTAAAAAATTTGGCTCGTGTGTGGACGGAGCAAGCTCAGTCTGGGTTCAAGCCACAATCACCATGATGGATCTGGTGGTAGGAGCCAAAATGGTGGATGGTGTTTAGTTACTATTGCATCTTAAACAAACAAAACTAGACTCGTTTGAGAGTTCTTCACAGTATCGTCATATTCAGCCTCTATTCTAGATTACTGGAACAGAAACTCTCCAGACTCGAGGTGTGAACGAGGATGAAAGATTTTCATCTAATACAAACAACTGTTTATCTCTTATCACTTCTTTACTAGTAGTCATTGTAGTTTCTGTCTCGGTGTCTTCATCTGGGTTCGTCCCACTCTCTAAGCCCGTTATCAGCGTGGAGGATCCAGTGTTTCGCTTCGGTGTTTGTTGACGATCAGTTTAACCTTGGCGCCATTCATTTAACAAACTCAAGGTGTGAATTGGGCTGAAAGGGTTTTTTATTCTTGAGTTAAACGTTTGGAGAAATCTTTGTACAGCTTCTAAACCATCCAGGTCGTGGTATATCCATGGACCTGTCCTCCTCCTGCTCCTGTTGAGATTCAAATTGAGATTATGTCGGCATCAATTTATCTACAGAGCACATTTAAAAACAAAACCAAGCAGTCAAAGCTTGTAACAAAGGTACTGAAAAAGTTCATTTGAAAATACTACATTAAAACACAAACAAATTATCAAACTATATCATGTAGGTTTTTCCCTCTATCATCATTACAGCTCCAACATTCAAACTTCCGGAGTAAAACTTCCATGAGCCCAAACTAAAGATGATGGTCGACCGTTGGTGTCATTCAGGTCTCTTATGACTTTCATCCCAGCGTTGAAGCGGTGGCCCAGATGATGGTCCAGGTTGTTCTTTGGGTGGGGGCGAGGGGGGCTTCAACCCTGCGGGTGGCGTTGGTGCGTCACACTCTGCTGCTTCTCTCTCGTCCTCACTGTTGTGTGAGAAAGCAGCGACTCGGCCTCCAGACAGCAACGCTCCGTTTCGGGGTCGGTTATCCAAATATTATCGGTTTCTCCGAACGATTATTACCCCGCTGATTTATGAGTCGACTCGCCGCTCGCTGAAAAGTTTCAGATGGCGAGGCAGCTCCGGCTGAAACATGGAGGCCCCAACTGTTGCTCTTGGGCACCGAGGCGGCGGCGGCGATGGCGGGCGGTGGCGATGGCAGCGATGGCAGCAACAGTTCTCTGAAATATGGAGCCCTCAACGACTTGTTGTGTTGTAGAAAAGTGACAGATGTGGTGGAGTGAACAGCAGCGCGTTAGACAGGATGAATGAGCAGAGCTTTATTTTGGTTTTTATTTAACCAAGGCCGACTAATCCTGTGGTTACAGGAGATGTAACTCTCAGAGTGACAACCATGAGGAGAATGTGTGTCTCCTTATAGGGAAGAAGAAGGAGAACTCGGGGAGGATTTAAAGCAGATGTGGAATATAAAGATTTAAATTTCAAGTCAAGGTTGCACAAACTGATATAAGAATGTATTTTAAATGGCTTAAACTATTAAACTTCCTGTAAATGCTGCGAAAGAAAATCTGTCCCAAAACCAAAACAAGGATCTAAAAACGGCTGAAAGACTTTTCCGTTAAACACCAATCTGTTCAGCTCAGTTCACCAGGAAATAGAGACGCTAAACAAATTCAACAAGAGGTGTCTCACTCCTTAGGATTAGAAAAAGAAAGACAAGGTGAAGGAGAAGAGGAGGAGGAGGAGGAGGAGACGTGGTGAGATAAGGAGGAGGAGGAGGAGGGAGGCAGATGAGGAGAGCAGATAACAGTAGAATTAGTGGAGTTTCATTGATTAGCTGTAGAACAGAAGCGTGTGAGCATTGATCGGCTCTCAGGAACAGTTTTACAGGATTTAGACTGAAAAAGAAGAACAGGAAGAAGAACGGTGTGTTCAGGAAAGAGAAAGAGATTCTGTCTGACGTTCTGAGGGACGTTTAATTAGACAGTCTGAACGTCTCCTGGGCTGCAGCTGATTGGTCGGTTTGAGCTTTGTGTGTGGAGGAAGGAGAACCAATCAGAGACCATGTTTTGTCTGGCTACATCAGACCAACATTAAAGAACTACCAGCAACGATGGACAAGTCTTCGTACCAGCAGGGGACAGCGGTCCGGATTAGCTGAGAAAAGAGAGCTGTCCTCTCCTGAATCAACCTGATCAGTTGGTTTACACTTTATTTATTAAAGATAGATGATCTAGATCTAAAATAAAAGATGAAAATCTAAAAGGCTGCAAACTGAGATCTGGTTGATGCCAACGGTGCAGGAGACACAGAAAAAACTAGGACCAACGCCATCCCAACACTGGCTCAATATCAGCAAACAGCTGACTGTTGAAATAGTGAATCACAACCTTGAATATTTTAGATCTAAATCTAAAATAAAAGTCTAAGAAGAAAGACATCTGATTAGTGCCAACGATGCAGGACACGCCGCTCTAGATCTGAAATAAAACATGAAAATCTAAAAAGCTGCATGTATGATTGATGCCAGTGATGCAGGACACGCTGCAAAACCTAGGACCGACGCCGGCCCAACACCAGCAGATGGCTGAATCACAACCTTTGGGGAGCTGTGGGGTAGTGGTTAGAGGTGCAGCTTGGGACCAAGGGGTCCCAGGTTTGCCTCCCGCCGTGTCCATGGTCGAGGTGCCCTGGGCAAGCATCTAACCCCCAAATTGCTCCCTGGGCGCAGTCCTTAGAGGCTGCAGCCCACAGGTCCTACTGTACACACTACTGTGTGAACAAATGGATGGGTCAAAGAGCAGGGACTGCAATTTCTCCATTGTGAGACAATTAAGGGTTAAATTATTATTTAATATTTTAGAGCTAAGATCTGAAATAAAAGTCTAAAAAGTCAGAGATCTGATTGGCCCAGTGTTGGCCCAAATGGCTGAACGTGGTCTTGTTGGATCGCAACCTTAAATAATGAGGCCAGTGATGCAGGAGACGCAGCGAAACCTAGGACCGACGCCGGCAAACAACTGGTGAATCACAACCTGAAATATTTTAGATCTAAAAATCTAAAAAGTCAGAGATCTGATTAGTGCCAATGATGCAGGACATGCTGCAAAAACTAGAGAGGCTGACCTCTGGCCCAACGTTGGCCCAATGACTGGAAACATCTGACCGTCGTCTTGGTTCATCACATCTGTAGAAGGTGTTCTGATGTGTGTTTAGAGTTACAAGAACTCACCTTCATGATTTATTTGTGATTAAAAATGACAAAATATTTCCACACGACTAAAGACCGACACTTTGTCTTTGTTTTTGTTTTTTTACAGATTTTATTTTTCCTTCTATCTATTATCACGTCACCACAGCTCCACTCCAGAACAAACAAAACAAATCAGAAGTAGACGTTGAGCTGCTGTCGGTTAAAATAGATTTAAATACGCTCCTCTATGATTCTGAGTGTTAAATGTCGTAACACCTCCATCAGACGCGATAACTCGGCTGCATTAGCGACGCACATTAAACACACTCGTCTCAAACACGTCGACCTGCGATGACCGAGCAGCCATTTACATGCCAGCGTCGGTTCAGAGCTGCAGTTAAGTGTCTTTAACTGATAACTGAACCACATTCCTGTCGGCGCAAACGCACACGCCGTATCTCTGCAGCTTCTGCTCAGACAAGGAGAAGATTTGCTTTTGTAATTAGGTCAAAAAGGTCACAACGCTGTCGGGCTAATTCGAGTCGGCTGTTGGTTGAGGCTGCGCAGGTCGCTTTCTGGCGCCCGACAATAAAGATTCTACAGAAAATTACCACATTTCTACTAAAGTTTGAGTTTTTAAAAAGTTTAAAAATGATTCCATGATTATTTCATCAACCAGACGGCTTACAGATTGAGACCAGAGGGCAACAAGTAACACCATGTCTTTGTTCGGTGCATGGACAGTGATGGAGCTTTAAGTGAAGCACTGACAGCAAAGATCAATGACTCAAAGAGAGAGAGAGCTGTAATCCACTCGACTAAAGATAAACACAACCTGCGATGGGACGAATGTGTTACCTCCAGTCCTCTGCTTCTGTTCAGACTTTCTGAGACTCGCGGCTACTTCTGATTAATCTGAAATAACAAATCTATCGCTGTAGACGACAGATCAGCAGTTACTGGAAATGTTTAGTGGTTGTACAAGGGAATCACATACTTTTAAATGACTGGATGGTTTTAAATATGACCTGTTGAAGTGTTTTAACTTTCTTCCCAATGTCAGCAGAAACTGAAAAGGCTGAAGCTTTGTTAAAGTAGACTTCATGTCATGATTAAATTGATTCTTTCATTGTTGAAGCCAAAGCAAGTAGAGCTCCCCCTGGTGTCTGGCGGCAGTATAGGTCATAAGCTCCACCCCCTCCATGTTAGTGTGTGGGTCTTGGACCAAACTAAAACACTAAACATCAAATATATATTTTTTCAATGATGGTTTTTGTTATTTTAGGTAGTTGATATAATACTGATGCATTTTCAAGTGTCAATTGTTTGGATAAGTTTCGTTTTAGTTTTATGACGCTACGTAAACAGGATGTGACATAATAGCAACCACTAGTTACCATGCCAACACCTCCAAGTACAATCCAACATTTCCTTTACTGTAATTTAGAAATTACTGTCAGCGACGCCACCGTCACTCCATTTGAGTTCCATCATGGTAGATCTGGTTGCAGGAACCAAAGTGGTGGACGCTGGTGGTGAGTTTGGTTTCTGTCTGGAACATCTGTGGGAAACTCGCATGACTAAGGTTTGTTAACGACCCAATTAATTAGGATGTTGTTAAGATTAACATGGGCGTCATCTTTTTTTAATCCTTTTTATCTGAGCCATATTTGGTGGTAGGAACCAAAATGGTGAACTTTGGGGGAACAGTATCTGTTGCCTCCACTGGTTGTTGCCTCAAAGCTGAAATTAGTTCAACTTTGCCTGAAGTGGTTCTGTCCTGAGGAATGGGCTAAAATCTCTCCAAGCTGCTATAGATGACTGGTCAGCAGTTACCGGAAATGTTTAGTGGCTGTTATAGCTGCACAAAGAGGTCACATACTTTTAAAGGAATGGAGGAGAGTTTTTTTCCTTCAGGTAAAAGTTTAGGGAACTCGGTCTTCACCACATATGTCAATAACCTCCCATTTGTCCTCAAAGTGGAGATTAGTCCAACTACATGTCTCCAAAGCCTCTTCCTTCTGTCATCGCTGCAACTTTCTGATTTTCATTAACAGTCATAATCTCTGGTCGACACATGGTTGCTAGCGTCTTCCAGATTGCACGAACCTTTACCTGAGCAAGTCTTCTGTTTAAGATTTTTGACAAGAATTTAAAATAGTTTAAACTGACTGAACTAATTCATTAATAATCTAGTTTTTGAGATGCGGTGTTGAGGTTCAGTAGCGGATCTTATGTGGGGTCTCGGTGTGTTAATACAACGCTGCTGAAAACTTCATCTGTCACAAAATAGCCTGAAGGTCAAACAAGGATTATTTACTGAGCTTTAAGAAACTGAAGCTGCAACAGAAGAAGAAGAAAAAAAATTGTCAGGATTGTTGTGCTCAGATGGAAAAATGACAGCCGGAGCTGTGAAGCGTAGCCGAGTCCCGGCAGTGTTTGCAGAGTTTTCTGGTCGCGGAACTAAACAACATGTTATATTTGGCCGTTTGTCTTCAGATGGAATTTTGCGGCGATGGATTTGATAAACACAGGCGGCAAAAACGCTTTTGACAGACCGGCTTCGGGCTGGAAAGCAGCTGCAGGTCTGAGGCGGCTTACTGTACAGTCAGCAGAGGGTCACGCACATTTAAAATGTACCAGCAGGTCATTGAAACACAGTCTGAAATCTAAAATCACTGATTCAAGTTGTGGGAATTTGCATATGTACAGTCTGAATTTGGGATTTATTTGGTAGAATTTTAAAACCTAATTCGCAGGATTCAACCCTTGATTCTCGACAGCCACGGGAGGAATCTGGTTTTGTTTCAGATTATCTGGTAAAGTTTTACAGATCCGCTCATAAACCTCCTGAACCACTCACATATTCATCGCCCGATTAATATTAAACATATTTTATATTTAGGATTTAAACCTGGATGATTTTGTCAGTACTTCACAAGAACCAATGAGAAAAGCGAGTATACAAGGACATGGAGTAGCAACAGTAACTCTTCCTAGCTTCATAGCTAATGGAAGCTTTCTCTAGGTTCCTAGCCTTCCAGCTAACACTAGCTCTGCCTATCTTATTTGCCTTCCAGCTAATGGTAGCTCTTCCTAGCGTTCTAGCTACTCGGTTAACAGTAACTGTTCCTAGCTTCACAGCTAACACTAGCTCGTCCTAGGTTCCCAGCCTTCCAGCTAAGAGTAGCTCTTCCTAGCTTTATAGCTAACAGTAACTCTTCCTAGCTTCCCAGCTAACACTATCTCATCCTAGGTTGCTAGCTGTCCAGCTCAAAGTAGCCCATCCTAGCTTCATAGCTTCCCAGCTAACACTAGCTCTTTCTAGGTTCCCAGCCTCCCAGGTAACACTAGCTCTGCCTCGCTTCTTCGCCTTCCAGCTATTGGTTGCTCTTCCTAGCGTTATAGCTACTCGGCTAACTGTAACTCTTCCTAGCTTCCCAGCTAACAGTATCTCTTCCTAAGTTCCTAACCTACCAGCTAACACAAGTGTTCTCTCACTCTTCCTAGAGTTCTCTCGGCCAACAGTAAATCTTCCTACTTTCCTAGCTTCCCAGCTAACAGTAGCTCTTCCTTGCTTCCTAAACAAAATTTCCTTTTTTCCATCCAATCCATTTCCAGTGAGATCTTGTGTGGTGGTGTTGTCTTAATAATATCTTTGTGCACACATCCAGTAACTAAACAACAGAAAGTCAGTTAAAAGCGGGTCACATTAAAATAAAAGACAAAAGAAAGATTCAGATAAAGGCAGCAGAGTCTGCAGACAGAGCGGCGGTGACAGGCGTTAAAGTGCTTACATACAGAGAATAATAAATGAGGCTGTTTCCTTTGATTCTCGCAGTCATTTACAGCATCGATTGTTTGTTGGCTGTATGGACAGCAGAGAGGCCGGCTATTGGCTCGGGTCATCACCTTATAAACACTCTCAACGCCTCCTCAATACAGCCACACTGCACCGCCATGGATGGATGGAGGGATGGATTAATAATGAACACACACAGAGACGGAGGCTGAGGGAGATCGACTCGTTTTTAACTGCTTATGATCACTATTAGCTGTGAAGTCGTCGGCTTTCTCTTGATTTATTTACTCATTTTTAATTGTTTCATCAATCGTTTTGTTTTGCAGACAATATCTTCATGTCAAAGTTGATTCTTTTATACTTCTTTTCCACATAGTTTTTATCAGTTAACGTGTACTGTTAGTCACAAGGCACAAACTCAAATCCCTAGTGTTTCAGTCCAGGTTGATTGGGTGACACCTGTAGTTAGAGAAGGTAGCAGCCAATGTGGTTAAATGTAGAAGTCACACAAATCAAACTCTTGCTGTTTTAATAAAACCGATTATTGACCTTTAAAACGAGTTGATTACTGGGCTGAGAAGTGTGTAGCTCTTCATCTAACAGCTCACTGTGGCTGACACTTCTACGTCCATTACTCCCTTGAAATATTTTACTTTATTCATAGAAATGTGAAAAAAGTAGCTCATCCTAGTTTCCCAGCGTCATCCCAGCGCCCTAGCCTCTGAGCTAATAGCATCTCTCCCTAGCTTATAGTGGCTCTTCTGAGCTTCGTAGCCTCCAAGCCAATAGTAGCTCTCCCTAGCTAACAGTAACTCTTCCTAGTTTCTTAGCCTCTCAGCTAATGCTCTTTCTTGCTTTGTAACCTCCATGTTAATAGTAGCTCTCTCTATCTAATAGAACCTCTTCCTAGCTTCATTATTCTCCCAGGTAACAGTAGCTCTTCCTAACTTCCTAGACTCAAAACTAATAGTAACTCTCCCTAGCTTTCTAGCTTAATGGTAGCTCGTCCTCGCTTCGTAGCCTCCAAGCTAATAGTAGCTCTTCCTAGCTTCCTAGCCTCCCAGCTAAAAGTACCTAGCGTCTTGGCCTCCCACCTAATAGTAGCTCTTTCTAGCTTCCTAGCATCCCAGCTAATAGTAGCTCTTCCTAGCTTCCTAGCATCCCAGCTAATAGTAGCTCTTCCTAGCTTCCTAGCATCCCAGCTAATAGTAGCTCTTTCTAGCTTCTTAGTTGAGACTGAAATGTTTTATTTAATTTATTTCTGGAAATGTGAAAAAGGGTAGAGTTATAAAGAACCCTATAAACAAAAACCAAGATAAACTGGATCAGGACGTGACAAACATTGACTTGAAAAAGTAAATTTGCAATTCTTTGTCTTTTATTTATTTATTTTTTGTAATTCCACTCTTGTCTTATATTGTCTGCTAGAAAGTATTGGCAAGAAAAAAAGACAAAGATCAATTTTTAATCATTAAAGGAGCACTGCATCAGTTTTAATTATCTCAGAGGTCTGCAGATCACTGTGGGAAATTGCTCGCTGCAAAAAACTGGTCTTTTAATGGCGGCTGTCAGCAGAACACACTGAACACATGAGTGAAACAGAGGATACAAACAATGCTACCATTAATGTTAAATCTAGGAATATTTTTGGTCACAACTGGTCGTTTTTGGAGGGATTTATATACCTGATCTGACCTGAGAACCTGAAAATGTTTATTTATTGTTTTTTACAAAGCTGCAGCATACTGCATGACTTGTCCTGATGCCTGCAGCAGAGGTGGAGAGTGCTAAGGTAGCACAGGACTCCAGACTAATTTAAATCAAACTGCAACACAATAATTCACATTTTCCTAAAACTGTAGTGCTGACAAATTATTTAGCCTTAGAAACTAGCTTAGCGGCTGGGTTTTATCTCCACTAACTATATGCTAATGTGGTTAGCATACTTCAACAGCATAGTGGTTTGACGACTTTTTCCGATAACTCTCCTCAACAAAATGCAGGAAAGGTTCTCAGATAAAAGCATGTTTTAAGGAGGGAATTTAAAGAGTTTACAGAAGATCACAGCTGACGTGATTTTATTCAACAGTAGACCTCTGCCCAAAGATCTCAAGGTATTTACTGGCATGTATGGTGCTGAAAGGATTTAAAGCATTTAAAGTAATCAGTAAAGATCTTAAAATCGATTCTAAATATTATATATACATACTGGGAGTCAGAGGACACCTGCTAGAACCTGGCAGCTTGAAGTCTGAAGTCGTGAAGTTGCAGCAACATCGCAAATTTCCCCACTGTGGGATAAATAAAGGATTATTTTATCTTATCTTATTGTTTACACAGATAAAAAGGGCCATTAAAATAATCTAGGTGCAACAAAATAGAAGCATGTTAAATAGTTTCTGTGTCTTTAAAAGATAAAATGCACCAGCTTCCATTTTTATGTCAATCCAACTTTTTAAATGTTAAGATTTTATATCCTCCAGAGAAGAACTAACTTACACCGAGCAGCTGAAAGAATAAGACTTCTTCTTCTTCTTCTTTCTCCTCTTCTTGTTTGGTTTATGTTTCAGGTTCATGCATCGAATTTAAAGTGCAAACCTCCACTGGTGCTCTGACAGAGTATTTTTAGTTGTCAGAGCTGGCAGACGCAGCAGCGAGGCTTTTAGAGCAGGTGTAAATCAGGTTTGTATAACGTTTAGCACCCAGCAGGCCTGTAATAATCACAGCTCCAGCCTGCCTGCGGATAAGAGGCTAATGATTAGTTGCAGAAGCTTGTTTTAAACATTTCAAATCAACGGGAGTTATTTGGCTTTGTCTGCGCTGCGAGTGCAGGCCCGGCCATCATCTCCAGACGCAAAGGTTGATTTTAAGAAACACGATCACACAATTATGTGATTCATCTCGAAAAATAAACATCATTTCGACTTTGATTTACCATAAATACACTTAACTCTACTTACAGTTTTACAGTTCATCACTTTAACCTAAACTCTGGGTATAAATACAGTGGAGCAGATTTTTATTTAACTGTAGGTTGTATATTATCAGCTCCATGACATGTTTAAGGTCGTCTCCGTCCTCCTTTAATAAACATTTCTTAAAGTGATACTTTCCATTGACGCTCAAATAACTTTTTTTGCATTTTAAAGTGTGAGTTTAGGTGTCAGAGAACTCTTTAAACATGGGAATAAATATTGTTGGAGGGAAATCTTAGAGGAAATCAGATGTGACGTGTCTGACTTTTTTTTTTTAAATCTCTCAGCTTTGTTTATCTATTTATACAGTATATGAGCTCTACGTCTCTCTGAAGAGACCACACATTTTTTCTTTACTCTTTTAGCTGTGCAGTTAATTTTTTATTTATATGCCTTTACTTTGAAGTCAGGCTAAGAAAATGTACTTTACCTACAAACTGAAATACAGCTAGACTTAAAATACAACAATAAAACACTCTTTGCACATGTACAACTTAACTAAAAAATAAAAAGTGCTAACACGTAATCTGTTTAAAATAGATTTTAAATTTAAATGACATAGGCTAGCTTGATGAATAACAAAATAAACATGCATTAAATAGTACACACCAGCGAATAAGTTAGAAATATTTTATTATGTTTTTTTAATGTGTTGAATTTAATTTTTGAAGCTTTATTTCTTAATATTTATTTGGTTTTGTTAGGAGGGACTATTTAACTCTGCGTATGTGGCGTGACGTT
>JASGAT010382622.1:0-16251 GCA_030220025.1 Chelon auratus
AGACTATAAAAGTGGACGATAAGCTTTAACAGAAAGAAAAGTCTTAAGCCTAACCTTAAAAGAACAGAGGGTGTCTGCCTTCTGAACCAAAACCGGGAGCTGGTTCTACAAGAGAGGGGCTTGATAGCGGAATGCTCTATCTCCCATTCTACTTTTTGAAACTCTAGGAACCACAAATAAACCTGCATTTTGAGACTAAAGTGATCTATTGGGATGATATAGCGCCTTGTGATCTTTGGGATATAATGAAGCTAGGCCTTTAAGGGCCTTGTATGTAAGGAGGAGGATTTTATTTATTCTATTCTGGATTTTTACAGGGAGTCAATGAAGAGAAGCTAAAACTGGATTAATATGACCTCTAATAATAATAATAATCCAGCATGGAAGATACAAGGCAGTCCTGGTCACTTGCTTTATTCATGAATTAAGTTAATGCCATCCAGAGAAACTATATGATCAGATAATTAACCTCTGACATGTTTAGGGACAAATACAATGATCTGTTGTGTCTAAGTTTAAGAGTTGAAAATTACAGGTCATCCAAGCCTTTATGTCTTTAAGGAGTTCTACCAGCTGATAAGTTTAATCTAGTTTTATCGATAAATGTAGCTGGGTGTTATCTGTATAACAATGGAAATTAAGGTAATGTTTCCTAATAATTATGCCAAAGGGAAGAGTATTTGTCCTAGCACATAACCCTGAGGAACTCCATAAATTGCTTTTGTGTAAGTAGAAGAATCACTGTGGACAAATTGGAATCTGTCTGACAGATAGGACTCAAACCAGTCTAATGCGGTCCACACATTTAAGTCTCTGAAGGAAAATATTGTGATCAGTACTGTCAAATGCAGCACTAAGATCGAACAGGACAAGTACAGAGAGAGCAAAATTAAGTAGATACATTTACAGTAAAGAATATTTTTTAAGTAAAGGTTTGTTACATCAATCTTTGAAGGCTGAGGCACATATCCTGTTAATAAACATACATTTATCAGATCAGGCACCTCATACCATCTACAGCTGAACTCTTTGCTCTTTATGTGGTATATCTTTGTGACTCTGTGTGTGTACATTTGTGGTCATTGTCATGTGTTCAGTTGTCAATGTGGGGCTGATCAGATGCCTCCAAGATGGATGCAGAAACACAGCAATGTGCAGCAATGTGATTAGTGCGCAATATGGTTAATGACATTTAAGAAAACAGCACAAAAATAGAATAGAAGGATAATATTCAACAAAACAGCTAGCAGAATGCAATGTCTTCCATCCTGAAAGAAAAGAAATGGGAGATTCAATAGGTGTGACAATAAAACAGTTTAAAAACCTGTCAAACCTGAGCAAATGCAAGCATGACTAATATGTGAGATTTGGAAAATATTGAGCAACTACATGACAGGAGTTTTACTTGGGGCTTATCGGGAGTCTGAGTAATTGTGTTTTTTTACTGGAGCATTCTGAGATTGCTGCCACTTATGGTGTTTTTTCCTTAGATAGAGTGGCAAGATAAAAATCTCAACACGTTCAAGGATTACATGTCAGATAAGTGGAAGATGGTTGTTTATTCACTGCCTCGCAAGAGTTTTGTTTTTTTTTAAATCTAGGAAACAGTTTTTACTTAAAAGTGAACACCTTTTCTTAAGTCTGAGATGTTCTCACACTTCAGTTCATTGTCTGCTTCCTGATTAAAGAGCCAGAGGACAAGTAAATAGTAAAACACCTTCAGATCTTGCATGGTGTGTGTTTATGTTAGAGAAAGGGAGGGGGAGTGTTGTCTTAACTCCATAAATTTTACCCTCAACTTTCTCGCAGGATTTTGGCCTTTTACGCTCATGTCACGCCTCCAAAACACCTTAGATCAATTCAAAGGCCTCCCAGTTTAGAAAGGGAGGACAGGTAAAAGAGGAAGGGTATGGCGAGAAAGGTAATCAAATGAAAACACACCCAGATTGTGTGAAACATGTTAACTCCATTTTAAGTGTTTCTGCTCAGAATTTCCAAAAGCATTTGAACAGGATTGTGCTGCCATTCAGCCATAAGCATTTTTAAGGTACAACACTCTTGTCTGGCTCACAGTTGGCAATCCAGTTCATCATGAAGGTGTTGGATCTGGTTGAAGTCAAGTCTGAGTGCTGACTAGGGCTGGAAGAAGCTCAGATCTTTTAATGTTGACTGTAATGTAATGAAAGTCAAGCCTACTTGACTAGTAGTTGATGACGTCACTAAACGCTTCGCAAAAGAACGAAATCTATATTCTTAACCTGAATGCATATGCTCAGAACAGACAGTTCATGTGCTACATATATATAGCCTATATGAAAACAGGCTGCAGCTCAGCATCATCAGTAGCATTTAATAGTACTTCACAGCACATTTTAAGATGGAATAGTGTAGCTTTGTTAAGACAAATTAAGTATGTCTCTGAAGCCATCTCTGTGTACTGCAGCTAAAGGTCTAATAACTTTGACAATGAAAATCTCCAGCAAACTGCTGATGTGCTGCCTCCTTCTCTCTGTTACTGCAGGTTGTTTGAGATCATTAATTGCCTGCTATTGAGAGGATTTGAACTGTTCCTCTGCTAGCGTTAGCGGATGCGTTTTAGATGAGTGTGCATTGCAGTAGTACTTTTCCTGTATTTCAGGACTGACTTACATATTTTGCATGTGAAGGTAGTATGGGCTACATTTTTAGTGAAGAATCTCCACACACTTCAGAATCAGAATCAGAATACAGAATACACTTGATAAACCACAGGATAAGAACATAGATTTTTAAAATTGGTATTGTTCAATTTTAGATTAGAAAGAAAGTCACAAGCCCAGGGTGGTTAGAAAGAGAAAGAGGGGAGGATGCAGGTAGAAGACGAGACAGCCAAGAAACAGAAACCTAGAACAAAAACAAGAACAGAGAGAGCGAGCCAGTCCAGGTGATAGTTACTTGGCCTACCAGTCTGTAATTTATGTCTTGACGACAGGGCAGCCGCCGGCGACATTTCCTCAGGGACTGTCTCCCGCGGCAACCTGACGGAGCCATCGGACAACCCCCACTTTTGTCTCACGCTTTGATCACTGATGTCTTGGACCTTTTAAACCGAGGTTGTGTTTGCAACATGGGAAACCCCCATTTCCATGTGAGTGTATGTGTCACCTGCACAGGTAGACATTGTCTCTGTGACTCAGGCACGAAGAGCAAGAGTCATGTAACCACAGTGTGTTGATATGTAATGGTGGTTTTTCTAAAATTAGCCATGGCGAACATACCATGGACACATTCCATATTTTGATCCTTAATGTCTAAGTTCAGTTATTGTTACATCTCTTTATGCGGCAGTCAATAAAGGCCTACAGGAAAGACATTAAGCACAAATACAAATATGTGCATGTGACTGGTCTTATCTATCTCATCTTATGCTGGCAGTGATAACGTCACTATAAGATTTGTACACAGTAATTGTTTCCACAGAGCCCATGATGGTGAGACACCCAAACACCAATATAAAATGTGTTCAAATCAGCTGAAGATCTGTATTACCTCCCACTCTGGCCATTATGAAGCTGGAGACAGGAGACGATTAGCTTAGCTTATCATGCAGTTACTTAGCATTGCATCTAAATCAAAGCCCTACATAATTCTGCATAATTAACACATGGTGTCTTCCTTATTAACAAATATTTTAAGTGTGAAGAAGAATTTTTTTTTTTTTTCAGAGATTCCATTACCCACAAACCCCATATTCCCCTAACCTTTTAAATCAGCCCAAGGCCACATCAGATTTTACCTCATTATAACTCAGATACCTGTCTTTTGCTAACACTGTGGTTACACCTCTGTAACTGTTCAGCCCTCATACTTGGAAATGACTAAGAATTATGGTTACCACAATAACCGTCATAGTTGGACAGGAAAACCCTAGAGGGAAACACGAACAGCAACATGTAAAAGAACGAAGGTGGTGCCGTGATTTCAGTGAGGTGTAGTGCAGAAGCCACGTTACCACTAGACACTGAATGACGTCACATGAGGATGTTAAACTTTAACTGAGCAGAAATGTATGCTCACTTGACAGCAGCAGCAGCTTCACCATCGATGCTGTTTAACCCAGTAACTCCAGGTCAGGTATTTAGGGACAGTTTGTGTGTGTCTCTGTGTGTCTGACTGTAGTGAAGGCCTAGCATCCCCTTTCCCCTCCAGGGGCCAAGACCAAGCTGTCACCTAATTCATCCATCAGTGACAACTGAGGAAGAGAAAGAAAGGAAAGTTTTTTGGGAAACAGTTTTGAAAAAACAAACAAAAAAAACTATAGCACTTAGAGATTGAAAGAAAGAGTAGAAGGAGAAGGAAAAGGAAAAGGAGGAGAGATGAGGGTTGCGATTTTTTGTAACCTGTAAGAGAAAGAAAAAGGGAGGTGATAGCAGAAGAGAAGCAGGAGGAGTACTGAATAAAAAGTGATGGCTGTCATGTGATAAAGAGTGTGTCCATTCTCTTCTATATATTCTTATTTGTCAATAGATGTCTTTGTTCCAGAGAAAGTTAAGATGCAAACAATGTGACTGTCGCGCTCTGTAAGAAAACGTTAAAGGAGAGAAACTTGAAAAAGAACAAGATGGAATGTCAGACATGTTGACAGACAGGCAGAGGGGCGACACCTCCTACAGTCCTCTCTGCCTGAAGGGAGAATTTACACAGACTCACTCACACACTCACACACTTGGGGGTCCTCCTCCCCTCCATATTGCCACCATGCCTCTGGCGAGCTGTAAAGCAGCAGGTTTGTGAGTTTTCGGGGTGTGGGCAATCCAAACTATTGACCAGTGCATTGTAGCCACGACCATGGCTAAATTAGCAAGATGGCCTCTCCCTGAGAGCGACATATGTTTTACTGTCAGTCTGAGTCCTTCTCCCAAACACACACACACACACAAATACAGTGAGTCCCCCCTGCTAACACCTCCTCGGGTCAAACAAATCCCTTTCAAATCTGGGCCTGCAGCCGCCACACAGGGGGTAAGGCGGGATGACTGTGAGTGGGACACAGTGTGTGTGCATGTGTGTGTGTCTACATGACTGTGTGTGTGTGTATGGAATCCTGAATGGTGAGTTAAACCATTTAGCCCCCTCAAAATCTATCAGAAGACTGATACTACATGCAATTCTGTTTTTGTCAAGTTATATAAAATCAAAACACGATTCAGTATTTGTCAACCTGAACATGTCATAGCTTTTTCTGTAAGAATGTATTTAATCACTGATCAAGCTAACATGATGAGAGTTGATGAGAGTCTGTTTCCTAAATTACTTAAAATTTCCTGCACAAATTAAGCACTTCAAAGCCAGTGTTTCTTCTTATGAAGACTTAGTAGTGGCTCATAGAGTGTTAACAGACTATTTCAGAAACAAAATTCGGAATTTTGGGCTGTTTCTTCTTCCTGGAAGTTACTCCATTCAGAGCGTCTTCAAACTGAAAGGAAAAATTCTGGATGTTTAAAAGGAAGCATGAAATTCCCCACAACGTTGGTGGCGTAGACCACTTTAGGTGTGTGTGTGTGTGTGTGTGCAGGAGCTTAACTGAGTTAATAATCAGCAGGGAACTGGAGAATGAACTTCAGAGCTAGGCCCACATGCTTCTGCCACCGAAACAGACGCTGTAATGCTTCCCTCGTGTGCGTGGATTTTCTTATGGTATTTACACAATCTCAATTAGCATCTAGTTTAGGCCCATTATTTTAGTTGACTGTAGATGACTACATTATTCTCGTTGCTACAAGTCACATGAATCCTTAGCATATTACAGGAAAAGCAGTAACAATCTGAAAAACACATGTGCTTAATTATGGCTTAAAATATACATAACGTTGTTATACAAAGTTGTACCCTTTGTTATTTATATCATATACACAGTAAAACAGATCGCAGACCGTTCCTTGTGTGGATGTTTGGTTGGAAGTTAAATTATGTGTGAAGTCTTGGTTTGCACAAAGAAAAACAATGTGCTATGGTTTATCTAAAGTGTTATCATAGAAGAAAATAATCAGGCAAATGCACAATAATGCTGACTGTGTTCTGGAAATAATGCATGCAGGATGCATAGGAAGATCTTCAGGTGAAGTTGGAAAATAATGACAGTTCCGCCAAAATCAAATAATGAGCTCAGACTTCAGTGGATTAAAACGAGTTTAACAAAATAAATAGAGCAGGGAAACTCCCATCCAGATTTTCATTGTCTTGTTGTTTTAACACAGCCTTTTTCATCGCTTTGGAAGAACTGGCGCAGAGGATTTTGGGTGGTGTTCGCTGCATCTGTACGTTCAGCTGTTTGACTACAGCGACAGAGTGGGGCTGCACCCGGGGGATTTCTGGGCTGGGTGGAGGATTTGGGCTGCGGTCTGGTTTTTCTGTGAGCTCACTGTCAAAACTCTGAGACGTTTGACCAAAGATTGCTGTAAAGATATAGAAGAGGTAGTGTGGGAAACCTGAGGGGAAATTTGCACCATGTCTGTGTTTTTTCAAATTAAAACTACTTTTCAACTTTTTGATAATGTGTTTCTGAAATGTTTGTTTTCATTTTGGACATACAATGTGGTTTTTTCTGTACTGTGTGCTGTAACGAACAAGGGCGACACTAGGGTATCTAAATATCAGACAGTGCCATTTAGTGCCAGTGCTTGATGCTGTTTTCTTTGACAGTAACAGGGAGAGTCGTCTTTGTTTTGGCGAGTCCCGCTCTCCTTGGTCATAATCCTCTGAGGCCAGTTTACTGTCTCAGACATGGGATTTAGACCAGTGGATTAAACTAGTGAAGAATTAGCCTGATGAGTATTCTCAGCAAACACAACATCCCCCCTAAAAAGTCCCCCATTCTGTAAGCAGCTCACAGTCTGAAGAGCGGCTCTTGCTGTCTGAGACACTCACTACAGCACTCATGAATATATGCAGAGAAGTAGTTAGCGCCACCAAAAGACACAAACACACACATTCAAAGCCTGCTTGCTGTGGCCCTTTCATCGTGTCTCCTTGAAGCGCAGACAGACTCCTGGTCGGCTACAGGTGTGATTATGTGTCCTTGTGATCCCAGTCAGCTGATCGGCCTCTCCTCATGCTACAGATCCTCTAGGCCACCATTCTTTCATTCGTCCATTTTCAAAACATAAGAGGCAAATTTTTGGAAAATTTATTTCACCATCAGGGTTGTGGCATCGTTGAGTGAATGAAAATCGCCATGATGCTGGGATCAGATGTAGTCCCTCAGAAAGACAGCTCTCTTTCTCTTTGTATGTCAATGATTTCACCTGAAGCAGGTAGCATCAGAATTTATTCATTTTTACCATATTTAAACCCCAACAGGCTGACAATGCCAGCCCAAGCAACCACTCTGGTCCTAGCATTCCCTTACAGACCCCACTCTAACATAATGGAGTTCTATTAGCATGTGCTAATTGACTTGACAACTGTTAGTTCAGTGTCACTTTAGCTGACACCTAATTTCCCCAGTTTCATCAGTCAACAAACGCACTCCATTAGTATCCTCTTCATTAAAATGTTTGTGTCACAGCTTAGTTTAATTGACTTTATAAACGTGTTACAGGAACAGAGTTCATTTTATTAGGGAGTAAGACTTCTCAACAGTTTTTATTTTGAAACATCAAATTGTTTTTATTTAATGAAAGCTTGCTGCTAAATTAGTAAGGTTTCGCAAATTCGTGAGTCAGAGACAGCTGAGACAGCTTGTATGAAAATATGCTTTCAAACACAGATGTGTGAGTCTTTGTTGTAGCAGAAATGTGTGTCACAATTTCAAAACCAATCTACTAGTATTTGTACTTACCAGTCCTGTTTAGATTCATGTATAACTCAATCAGGACATAACAGTTTCTAATAATGTCTGTTTTCTCCTTATTTTCAACCTATTTTTATGTTTCCTCTCCACAAACAAATCACCATAGGTGGGCAATGTGTCAGACTTTACCATTGCAGAGTTCTTAATTCACATTCCAATAATAATATCTTTAGGGGTAAAACGACAAAGTTTTAAAGAAGGAGGATGAATCGAAGTCTCTGTCAAACATCAAAGAGTAATGTTCCCTTGTTAAAGACTTGTAAATGAAGGGCTAATGACTCCACCTCAGCTGACTTTGAGCTAGTATCAATAAAAGGCAGCTCAGCAAATGCTAACACAGGCCCATTCATTGTCATTGTTCCTCTGCTCATTAATGCTAATGCTAACTGTTGTGGGACAGCGGCTACATAAACAAACCATGAAAGGGAGCGGATTGCATTTACCTATGGTGTGTTCCACTTTGTGTGAGTGTGTGTTGCGGCACTGTGGGTCAGTAACAAGAAAAACATGCATGAAGAGCATGCCCAAAGATATCCACATATGCAACAGTGTTTCCAGTAAGTGTTTTGGTTGTAATACTCAACTTCTCTTTAGTTTCTTCTCAAAAACATCCTGATATAGCCCTCAGACTGAGCAACAGGAAGAAACCATGTAATCGCTCACTGATATAAGCTGTTACTTGGAAAAAAATGTTAGCGTGAATGTTAGAGAAGAGAACAAGCTTTGAGCTGATCTTCGTGTTTTACATGTTTTAATCTCCCAAACCGAGTTCCATCAACTGTTATGGAAATGATCAAATTTACTTCTTCCTCATGTTAACCAGGCCAGCACATCTACAGCAGCTGCAGCTTTCTTGCATATTCGTTTGAAACAGGTTTTCTCTCTTGCTGAAAGTTTGCAGATTCAAACTGAGCTATAGGTGATGCAAATCATTACGCTTCTCAGAGATTTGCATAGTCATTTGCCATTTGGTTAAAAAAGTGATCTGACAAGAACAATTATGGTTTTCTACAAAAAAACAATGAAGGAATCTCCCTGTTTTCAAGTCTTTTAAAGTCAGATTCCAGTTTCAAATGCAAATCAATTTAATCATTTCCAGTTTTTGGACTCATTTGCCACAACTGTTGTTTTTTTTTCAAGATACCGACACTAACTGTGAGTAAAACAGGCTGATAGGTACTGTTTTTTGCACAGGCAAGATTTTTTAACTCAAAAAAACAGACTTTCTTTCACTTGTGAGAGATACAAGTTTAAATATAGTTGCAATAAACACAATGTGGTATTTAATTTACAACTTTCATTTCGATCAACAGTAGATTCATCTTAATTTCCTCTACCACTCAAATAACCAGCGGAGTGACAGTGAAGAGGTCAAGGGTCAAAGTCGCAGTGCCTTGACGGTACAACTTAACAAAGGTATTCACAGCAGTTTTTAACAACCACGGGCAAACTCTAATGATGATGGACGCCGCTGTTGTGCAGAATCACAGCATTGTTCAGGTGACATTCCTGCCAGTCATTTGGGGTTGCGTTTGCCAGCCCGCCTCTCTCCATAACAAAGAGTCGGGTCACCTGACGCTCAACTTCACCCGCTTCACTCAGCAGCCTCCCAGCTAAAGTAAACACACTGTTAATTCAGGATAAATCACCATAACCTATAGCCCCAGCCATATAAATTCCTCACCTCTGTCCCTCCCTCCCTCTGTCCCTCTTTCTATTCACCCCCTTTCCTAGCTCCCCTCATTCCCTTTTCTTAATTATCTAAAATGGGAATTCGTATAAAACAAGAAAAACAAATCTTGTTTTCATTTGTTAAAATGACATGGTTAGTTTAAGATATATTCACAAGCTCCGTCTGAATGACAGTGGATAGTTCTTTTGAAGAAGAAAGATATATGCTAATAGCTTCAATGATCCCTTAACTTTGTTTGAGACCTGAGGGGTTACAGAGCAACTCCTGCACAGCCATTGGATGAAGTGTCATGAAATATTCACCACTTGATGAACTGTTGAAAGTTGGAGACTTCTTTTCCATAGCATCATTATCATTGTCAAAATTTGCATTTGTTTCGTGTTTTTGTCCATGATTTGTTTATTTCATGACATTACCATCAGCCTCAGTGTTTAGCGCTAAGAAAAGCATCTTAGCGTGCATGTTAGAACACTAACATCCTGCTCATGATGATGCCTGGCGTGGTATAACATCATCTGTTTAAGAACAGCATGTTAGCTTTGTCACTGGACGCATATTAGCATGCTGATGCTAGGATTTTGCTCAAAGCACCACTGCGTCCAAGAAGAGCCACAGATGATAGGCTGGCTGTCATCTTTGAGCCTTATTCATTTGATAGTAGGCCGATCAGTTTGGTAAAACAAA
Source organism: Chelon auratus (assembly GCA_030220025.1). NCBI lineage: Eukaryota > Metazoa > Chordata > Actinopteri > Mugiliformes > Mugilidae > Chelon > Chelon auratus. Next base: position 10,209 of record JASGAT010382622.1, read on the forward strand.
TGGCGGATAAAGGCTCCTTAATCTCAAGAATATATCGCTGCCCTTCAAATCAACACAATCAAGGAGGTATTTCAGCATATTGAATTGGCAGGAGAAACTAAAGCAGGGTGTCTGTACAAGTACAGGTGTATGGCGTGTGTAAATGGTTCCATAGCTTCACAGTCACCCAAAGGATTAAAAGGGCAGTTGAGTTTCTTTGAAGTGGGGTTGTATGAGGTACTTATCCGGAGTCTGTGTGTTACCTACAGTAGATGGTTTAAAGTAGCTGAAAGAGTACTGGCTCAGAGGCCCATCTAAAAATATACATCTGTTCAAGTGTATGCTATATTTTGAATATTACCTTCGCTGTCAGACTTTTCTGATGAGAAACTGTTATATCACTTTCTTCAAAGCAACCATATTCCATTGACAAAACCAATAATTTTGCTTCTCAGAATAAGGAAGTTGATGGTCTACTGTTATGTGACTCTGGTGTTTTAGCAACTTAATCCGGATCTGTGAACATGTTGGCACACCCAAGTCACACAATAACTCAGACAAACTAATCAATCAAGGCAGCTGTGGACCAGCAGCTCCTGTGTTATGCGAGGATAAATTACTATTTTTTGTCAGTGGAGTCTGGTTGTTTTGAAGAGGGCATAGATTGATTGAACAGCTTCAGCTTCAGGAAAGGCTGTCTGACAGTAAGGTAAAGCCACTGTGTGTTCGTGTTGACTGCCATCTACTGTGGGCAATGCACAGACTGTGCATATGTACCGGCCCCAGCCTCAAAGAAATTAAGATACTGCTTTAAGTAATCTGTTCTGTCATTATAATTTTAAACTATCAATCTATTTTTAGTCTACAAACATCATAATGATAAATAAGAAATGCAGGGAGGATTGCACTGCAACTTTTTTGTAATGAAAGCCGCTGATGTGTCGATGGACATCTTGTGAATGCACCATGGTAGCATTATGACAAGTCATACTTTGTTTCCACTTCATTTCTCAGTGACAGTTTTCTCCTTCTGATGCTCACTTTTACATTGTTCAGTTTACTCTGACTCTGACTTTACAGTCATTTTTAGTTTACATTTGAATTTTACACTCTTGTTAATAATGCTGCTACTTTAGTGCTTTTATAACTCTCCAAAACATTTCCTTTTAAATTTTTCTGCTTAATTCCTTTATAATATCTACCTCTGACCATATTTTTTGGAGCTGTGTCTCATCATCCTTCTTCTTTTCTCCCCTCTTGCCACAGTTAGCTGGATCATTCATCCTCTTATCAGGTGAGTCTTGCCACCTCCAAACTCCCCCCATTCACCTCTCCTTCTTTCTCCTAGCCTTTGTCCTGACCGACAATGGGGCGATCAGGGGTGAGGCGGGGGGCTGTATAAAGGGGTGAAGGGGCAGTAAAAGAAAAAAAAAGAAAGGTGGTGTTGATCCCTCGTTCTTTACGGAGAGGTGGTTCAGGTAAATAGGGGCCCTTTTCTCCTCTTGGCTTTGTTGAAGGTTTGGAAGCACAAAGAAGGGGTTTGTGTGAGTGTCAGAGAGGGACCCAGCCCCCACCACAGATATTTCAGGTACTTCTTCCACAAGGGGGAAAATAGAATCCTACAATTCAAGTATATACATTTCTATACAGCAAATAACACACATATACATGATTTTCATGCAGTATGAAAAAATCAGCACTAGTGTTCTACTGGTGAACTACAGCACCCCCTGTTCAAGTCTAACTGAGACTTTGTTGCATGTTATACCATGTCTCTTTCTAAAATTATAAAACTGTGAGAATTTCATCTATAAATAAAATCTTAGTAATACCAATTAGTCCAATTAGTCTGGATGTAGGTCCAAGAACAGGTTCATTCATAGAGCTATTGCTAGTGTATGGAGATCACTGAAAGTGAGCTACTGGAACATGGGAAATTGTGGGACAAAACATTTGATTTTGAAAAGTGAGCAGGAGCAGTTATGTCTTTGGTTGCTTTTGTTGATTCATTTTGGCTTAATCCTCTTGATTTTCCTTTGACAGAATATATTAAAGACACGTGCAAATAAATATAGATTATTAGGAAGTCTATTGACAGTACTCTTTAAAAGAGATGTCTTCAAACCTCTTTGTTGTTTTGTGAGTGTTAATATTAGTTTACAGCAGTTGTTTTAAAGCTTAACGTCAAATTTAAATTACCAAAGTACAGTGAAGCAGGCATTTCTATTACCACTTGCCCTGGCATCCAGCCTGATCCTCAGTTTTGCGAAGACCCAGGGAGGCCTGGAGCTGTCAGCACCCCAAGGAGGAACTGTGACGCTGGGGGAGACAGTCACCTGTGCCACCCCCTCCTCCATATTCTCTTCAGGAGGAGATCAGAGACCTGAGAGTGGAAGGTGAGGACAGAGGACTGCTTTTCTCCCACACTACAAGCTAACCTCAAGCACAACCCAAAAAGCCTTAATTTAATCGCAACACCGGAACACGGAAAAGAGTCGATGTGCTTACTTCCACCTTGACTGATGGACATGATCAAATTCAACAGTGAGAGGAAGCTTCACCTCCTGTAGATCACTGACATCAGAGGAAACAAACACTGGAGAGGTCAAAGGTCACAAACGCAACCACTCAGCCATGAAGTCCCATGACTGTTTAAAACTTCTGGGAAAACCTATTGTGGTAGAAAAGCAGAGAGCAGATCAAATATAATATATACAGAAGATATATAATAACACATCAAAACAGTTTCAGCCGTTTTGCACGGACATCGTCATGCTATAAAGAAACACACAGTGTTTGAGAATATTGCACCTGAGGGAAGAGAAAATCAGTGATCCTTACAGACAAATGCCTGGTGGCAAAGGTCAAAGAGAAAGAGCAACAGTATGCAGGTATGTGTACGTGTGTGTGTGTGAGAGAGAGAGAGAGTGTGTGTGTGTATGACCACTGAAAGGGAAAGGCTCCATTAAAGCTCACCTGTTCTGACCCCTGCAGGTATGTTACCTTCCTTTCATTCATTCATTCTTTCATTCATCCGCTCCTCCCATCCTCCCTCCATCAGCGGCCCGGGGCAGCACTTTGAACTCACAACTGCACCTCTGTGTGAGAGTGTGCATCTGAGTGTGTGCATATGCTTTAGAGACAAGGGGGGGAAATAGCAAGAAAGAAAGATATTGATGATGAGAGGAGTACATAATGTTTACATTTTTTGATAACTAGTGTTTGTATGATGATTACGTGTATGTGTGTCGCTAAGGATTTAAACCATTATTTTGCCTAAGGTGCAGACCTGACATTGTTCCCAGTTAATGAATCTTCCAGGGATACCTAGGCCTCTTAGAGAGCTTAGTGTGTGTGTGTGTGTGTGGAGGTAACATCCCTGGCAGCTACATAGATCTTATCTCAGCTTTTGTCATCACAGTTAAAAGGCATGTGTGTCTGTTTATACCACGCTGTGTTTAGTACAGATCAATTTGAAAATTCTGTTCATGCCTATGAATTACTAGGGCTTCATCCGCGTATCTGAACAAATACTTATGTATTCAGTCATTCATGAACAGAACACTAGACAACAAGACCAAGCTGAGAAACATCATTCTAATCCCTGGGAACAATCAAATGTCCTTGTTTAGAATATCATGGAGTGGGAAGTAAACAGTTTCTTTATTTTCTACATAACTCCTGGTCATGTGAGGCTACCAAGGCGCAACATTTGGGGTTGAAAACATAAGGCTGGCTCCGAAAGTAAGTCAATCCCTCTTAGACATGGTAAAATGTCCTTATTTTACAGCCAGTGGCGATCTTAACTTCTGGGAGGCCCCAGGCAAAGACAGACATCCGAACTAGTGAAAGCAGGATAGATAGAAGGAGGAGTATTGTCAATTATTGTTGATAAGCTGTAGGGGATTTATAAATTTAACGGCATTCATGGATGTCATTGCAAAATAACCAAAATACCCAAAACATTTTTTTCACTGGGCTGCAAATGATTGCTCACTTTGTCTGTCCTGATGATGCTACTGGGACATAAATGGAAAAAGTTGTGTGAAAACAAATACTTTAACACTGGTCTTGGCAGCATGAGAGAACAACAGTCCAATCAGGGTTGCAAACAAGCTTCGGGCTTCTGAGGAACCAGAGAGAGAATGTATTCATATTTGTGACTGAGACATAACTTGGTGCAGATGGATGCAAAGCCAGTGGCATAACACAAAGAGGTTTCAACAAAATAACTTCTAAGACGCAGGATCAGGACTGTTTTGAACTGACACCATTCACTGTCCTGTCCACAGCTCCCTAATGAGACAGCTCCACAACCACAACACCAGTCAAAGCTAATGGTGTGTGACAGCAAAGATATAAAGAATCACTAAGCAGTATGACGAGATGCTGTGATGGCCTGAATTTAGGTTAGGAAGAAAACTGACTGTCACGTGTGTTTGCTGAATGGAGGGAAATAAATATTCTAGTTTTTGTTATCATGTTCACACGAAAACCTTAACCGGCCCACCTGTACATCATGGTGCTACAAAAACAGTTTGACCTGCTGACTGACAGATTTAAGACATTTAAGTTTAAAAACTATGCAGACAACAAAATTGTGCCTGTATTGTTTTGAAGCTCATCGTGCACAAATGAATGACCCTTCCCAGAGTATGTAGAATATGTAGTTTTGTATATGTTATAGAAATGGACTACAGCCAGCATATCAATCCACCTTCCAGTGTGGCTATTCAAGAGCAAGTATGAACACTTTTGATTTCTGATGTGAGGACATTAGTCTCACAGACTTAATCCTTGAGGCCATAAACAGAACCATGGACCCAACCACTGTGGTCTAATCTTTGATAAAGTGAAACCTCCATGAAGACCAGTGGTGCCATTAAAGCCAGAATGAGGGCACGTAAGGTCACACCTATCCATCCTAAATGGGTCCATCCTTCCCATCAAGCTCTGTGAAGTTGAACGATGGATTGGGAAGTTGTCTAAACAAGTCAGTGAATGAAAAGGGGTTAATGTGCGGAAGCTCTGTGTGTTTGTGTGTTTTTGTGTGTGTACTTGTTCACTTTGTGGAGGCGCGTTGAAGAAACGAAAATGTTTTTGACAGCATCTGTGTGATGTGTCTGCCATCTTTGTTCAACACCTGATACCCGATGAGAGCTGAGTATTCTGTCAGTGTGTGTGCCGTTCCTCTATTCTTATGTTAACATGGATTACTGCTGTGTCCTCCCTGCGGATGGCCCATTGTCAGACCCGACCTGCTCAGTGGGGTTGTGTCTACACCACCCAGCAGGAGTGGCTGACAGTGGGCGTGAGTGTAAGTCTGCGTGTGTGTTACCTGGCTCAGCAGGACAGACCATCAGACACTGATGCTGCTGACACAGCTAGAGTGACCAGATCCCAATTCACCAGATGTGGGACAAAGGCTTGTGTGGGACAATGTGGGACAATGTGAGATACCAGTGCATCAAGGTACCCTAAAAGAACTAACAGAAAAAATAAACATTTCTATTCTGCCCCTTTGCTCATAACATTACTATGCTTTGCCATCTGATTGATTCAGTAGCACATACCAGCCTGCAAATAAAAACTCATATATGTATATATATATATATATATATAAACGTATTTAAATGCAACTTTCCCAAGTTCCCAAGGTGAGCAACACGTTTTGTCTCGCATTGTCTGTGTTTCACGTCGTATTCACCTCCGTGTGAAACGGAAAAATGACTCAAGCAAACTTCACAACAAACTTTACCAGACTCGCCTGCCTTGCTCTGGTTTCACCCAGGGATAGAGAGTTTCCCAGTCTTTATTAGCTATAGCTGTATTAACTCTTCTTAGCCGTACGGGTTGTGCTTCCCTCCATGTCTCGCGCTTGGTGGGCGCGCCCTTAACCTGCGTCCGCGTCCCAGTTTGATTGACATGATCAAACAGCCCGCCCCCTGATGACAGCCCTCACTGCTTTCTCCAGACATCTATTTGATAAATGCCAGATTATAAAACACACATTTCAGAACTGGAGTCTGACTGTCAATAACAATGCGGGACAACGTCTCAATTT
>JASGAT010382623.1:1195-16384 GCA_030220025.1 Chelon auratus
CGGTTGCTAAATGGAATCATTTCACTGTCTATAATTTTGTATTTCTGGCACATTTCTTGACCCTATTTAATGGCTGTCATGTAGTCACTGGCGGTGGTTAAGTAGTGCGTGCCACGTAATGATAATGACATGTGTAACTTGGTGGGGATGGGTATAAGAGCTGGGCGGCTGTGTTTCAAGATAATAAACTGCACGAGGCGCAGTCTGAGGGGGAGCAGCACAAATGTGCCGAACCTCACAAGTGACAAGGACAAAAATTCCGCTAATAAGTAGACCCTCGTGCTAACGAATGTGCTCCTGTCCTCGGGGGGATTTCACACAGCTGTTTCTACCTGCTTAGAACCCCCCTTCACTTAGCTTGGCTTTGCCTTGTTTTCTTTTTCTTTTTTTTGAACAGTAGAAGAATCCTGATGGCTATAATTAGCTCTGTCACTCTGCACTTGTGAACGTGGAGTACGTTCATTGCTCCATACTTCACGTACCGCGCACAATCACTGAAGCAGCTGTTTCTGAGCTTTGTGTCACTCATTTTTTCGTCGGCTTCCCCTCGCAACCCCTCCCGTCTCTTATTTAACCTTTCTCTAATAGTCTACTTTGCACCTTTTCCTCTTTTGCTTGTCGCACCTATCGTGATTCATTTACTTTTTATTTTTTTTATTTTTTTGCTTCAGGTGACAAAAAGGCTTAAAATTGGTGTTGCAAGAAGTAATAGCAGTAATCGCCAAAGCACTGACCTGTTCCATATTGAGAGGGTCATTTGGTTTCTAAGCTGCCAGATGGGCCTCTGCAAGAACAGCAAGGTGTTATTCATGCAAAAAAAAAAAAGTTAGGGAGGTGAAAAGTTGTGTGTGTGTGCACCCAGCAGATAGATGGACTTGCATGTATTTTTAAAAATGCGCTAGCACGCCTTGAGTATGGTGCATCTGCAACGACAGACATGCATCTAAAAGATTTGTGTCATGAAACATTTCCATGTGCATTCTTAAACAAAAAAATGCCATTAAGCCTGTGTTCTGCAAATTATTTCCAATCTACAAATGTTAAGTGTGCCCTGGATGTGCCAGGAAGACAGCATCTGGTTTGTAAAGTTGTCATATTTAAAAAATAATAATAATAATAGCGCTTCTCAGAACACTGTAAATATAGCTCTCTTTTTTACATCATGTCAGCCACATTTGCTTGGTATTCATTACCTACGAGGATCTGACAGATGAGTTCATGCCTGGTTTTCCATTAGACAGGTTTTCCTTTCTTTTTTGAGCTAATCTTCACGCACGCACGCTCACATAAAAGCTAATGAAAACGCACGCAGAAATAAGAGGTCCCGGCTTTGAAACGGCATCAGAGTGGAGTGTAGCACACATTCCTGTCTTGTGAAAGATTGATGCTGGGTTCAGACAGGAGGCGGATGCGCTGTGATATGTCAATTCGATCGCGAGCAGTCAGTAGCCTGGGCTGTTTACACAAGAGGCGCTTTTCTCCACACCGGTCAACAAGCGAAACCTGCACATCTCCCCTACGCGGAGCTGATAATAACCTCATGAATTTATAACATAAAACTTTAAATGTGTTCCCGGACACAAAGAAAAAAAGTGTGCATTTATGTCAGCGTCTAGAGCCCCACACGATAATCATGTGTGGGGAAGAAATATGGGGGATCAGAAGAACAGCAGGAGGACGGAATATCAAAGGGACTGGGAGGAATGGGATGCATATTTTATCATTTATTATGATCAGATCCTCTATCTCACAGTTATTATGTGAGTTGTATTATTCATAAAAGTTTGTAATAAATATGGCCATGATATCACATAGGATTTGAGAATAACTTTTAAATCTTAGCTCAGGTGTCTCCTTTCCAATTCAAAAATGGGCAAAGAAGAGGAAAGTTGTCATGAATAGGGAAACCTGCAATAGAGAGAAAAAAGTAAAAGAAAAACTTTCTGGTGTCAGGCTGACAACATGTCTATTTTTTTTTTTTTTTTTTTCCTGTGAAGGCATTTTAATGTGGAGATCTATGGGGATAGGCTCACTTTCAGAGCCGGACTCAAAAAAATTTTCAGCCCCAGTGACTGCTGCTCAGTCTTACCACCAGATTACAATGTTACTTAAAGGGGAATTACCGTTTTTTTACAACCTGGACCTTATTTCTGGCATAAAATATGATCGTTTACTCACCCATATAACTTTGGTGTAAATTTTTAGTCCTTCGGAAGATATTTAAATATGCGTATATCCATATAGTGGGAGTGATTGGGGCACCGAAACACAGCCTCTAAATGACACATTATCTGCTATGAAACTCGTTCATTTCACCAATATTTTGTTATGATACGCTAGTGCTATTCAGTGTTGAGTCCGGAGTACCTGTCTATTCGCGGACGTGCAGTGGTTTGTTGTTCTTTGACCAGCTGTTCCTCTCTCTGCCTCTGCATCCTCCTTTCAATGAGCTCCTCATCTGTATACTCTGGCTCAAAATGGTAAGGACGTGCATCATAAACAGTTGTCGTCCACAACCTCAGAATCAGAAAAATATTCAGCCATGTTGCAAAAACTAGCAGCAGCAAATTACAGGTAAACAAGCTGACGGTCGCAGGTGTGCTCAGCGCTCAGAGTTGACATCATCCAGGTCAGAAGTTAGTAGGTCAATCTATAGACCCTGGATGTTGATAACAGGTGACTCCGGACTCAACGGGGAATAGCACTAGCGTATCATAACAAAATATTGGTGAAATAAACGAGTTACGTGGCAGATAATGTTTTATTTAGAGGCTGCATTTCGGTGCCCCACTCACTCCCACTATATGGATATATGCGGACCTAAATAGCTTCCGAATGACACCAAAGTATCGTATTTTGTGCCAGAAATAAGGTCCAGGTTGTAAAAAATGGTAATTCCCCTTTAATATTTCCACATGCACCACACCCTTTGCAGCCACCAACATGTTGGTGAAGGTCATGGAAAAGTCAATTTCATGGTTAAAAGACAAGAATGTGGTCTACTGGACTGAAGTTGTTTACCAAGTTCCCTGGTCTATATTTTCAGCAAAAATGTTAAACACAGTGTGCAAAATTATTAGTTTACCATACTGTGGGTGAATGTAGAGATGTGTGCTGGGTCTGAAACAACATTTTCATTTGAAAGTGAATGAATTTACATTTATTTTACACTTGCAGTCCTTGTATCTAGCTGAGTAAAATTGGCTCAATTCAAGTAGGCCTCTAGTGTGGCAGGAGAAAATATAGATGCTGACATTACACAGAGTACTACTATCTTATTTATGATGACTCCATCTGGGCAGCAGGGCGAGTCCGCGTTTAGCACCTTTACTAAATAAAATCCTTTATTTTGCTGCCTTTTTATAAGGAGGTTTTTATTTGAAAACAGTTGTTGCTTTTTTCTAGATGCTCTGGTGTCCTCTCGGTCCAAGGACATGCAAGTTAAGCAGTTTAGTGACTAATTTTGCTTCGAGTATTTGCCTGTCCACACGTGTTAGCCCTGCGACAGACTGGCAACCTGTCAGGGGTGCACTGCGTCTCTCACCCAGCGTGTCTCTCGGGGAGAGGCTCCGACCTCCTGCAAGCACGAACGGGATAAACAGTCGAAAAGAACGGATGGGTGTGCTGGCGTGGCCCCTGAGACGATACGGGACGTGTCGCCGTCCTAATAAGTCCCATCTGTGCCGTACGCAGACTGCTAGCTGCCGCTAAATAGAGGCAAGTAAAGTACGTGTACGTACTCTGGTTTAATTAAAAGGAGCAATAACATAACAATAGCAAGTCAGCAGTATGGATATTTGAATTACAGGCTTGAGGTCTGCTGCGCGAAGAAGCCCATAAAGATCCATAGACACAGTGGTGGTTGTGATCTCCTCCACTCACAGCTAATAAAGTCAAATTGATTGGCTTAAGTAAATGACGCTAAATTGTCTGCACATCATCACGCCTGTTAACTAACTTTGAATGCACAATGTAAATGCCCTTGAAATAGCGTCAATCTTTGTCTTATTTATTATATTCATGTATTTCAACTCAATGGTGGTTTGAGGATTTATTTTACATTGCTATAACTCACTGTACATTACATTAATTTTAATTCCCTTTCTCACTTTTCCTGAACCATAGCCTGTATTCTGCTGCTGAATGAATACTTTTGTGCACTACCTCACTCTTTTCTGCTCATCAATGCACTCTTATTTCCAACTATGTTTACTGCACCAAGACAAATGCCTTGCATGTGGGAGCATACAATAAATCTGCTTAAAGAAGAACTGCTTAAAAACTACATCAATCCATAACATCGGTGCAGTGAGTTAACCAAAGGCACAAACGCAAATAAATGTGCATTGATTTATTTACAGCAGCACCCAGTGTACTGTATACCGCCTAATTAACAGTTTCAGGTTGTCATTTATAAAAGTATTGTTTGCCTCACATGAAACGCGCTTCCTTGCTTTCCCCTGTGATCTTGAAGTCATTCTGACATTAACCTGCCCGAGACGAAAAAGTCACTTTTGTGACAAAGGGTTAACGATGAATTATGTTAACAACTGACGGTATAACACCGGGCTGTCACTTCGCATTTTATCGAAGCAGCTGGTGCACATACTGCGCGGGGGTAAAGGGACGGTGCCCTTGGAGTCGGATGACACCACCCCCCTGTCTGTCTGCAGTGTGTCATGCACTCCCTGTCAACTCACGGGCTCTTCAGTCGGATGCACGAGTGAAAATTTGCCCATCTCTTACCGCAGCGTTGGGAGCCGTGCGCCTCGGAATCTGCCAAGCCGACGTTTCAGGCAAACAGGAACAGATTTTGAGCAGAAGTGCTGGAGCAAGTTTTGAAGCTGTTGGCCAACCGAATGGATACTTGCAGATGTCATGGCAACAGTAAAGCATCTGAAACAATTATTTGCTCATCATTTTCCCAGGTTTAGAGAAAAGTGCGACACGGAAGCGTACACTCACTTGCCAGTTCATTACATCCAGTCACGACACCAAATGTATTGGAATGGAACAGTTGTTGAACACAAAAGCTTTTCTGTTATTTAGCCTGGCCCACTAATAGAAACATGTGTCAGCACAACACAATACAATAGAATAGTACTGTGAAAACACAGATGCTTGATCCCTAGATCACTAGATGCCAAACTGATCAAGTATCTGTGGGATGATCCACAGAGGCCCCTCCCCTCAACCCATAGGACCCAAAGGCCGCCCACTAACAATCATTCTGTTGCCAGGCACCACAAGACACAAGGGAGACCAACGCAATATTAGGAAGGTGTTCATAATGTTATGCCTGATCAGTGTACGTGCCCTTAACAGTAATTTTAAGAAGACCCTTCCAACTCCACAGTTACACACACACACACACACACACGGCAAAATATAATTAAAAAAAGTAGACTGGGATTTCCCTTTCCATTTGTTTCTGATGAAATGACCTTTGGTGGGAACCATTCTGGCTTAACTTTGAGCAGGGCTGACACTGCTGTTTCCAACGTAGCACTGTGCCACTGTGAAAATACGTGGTTGGTTTTCTTAGTGAATATGAGTAGCGAGATAATGCGCATGTCTGCAAAAACTGCTATTTTATGCATTGAACGCCATTTTACATTGAACTTCCATGCAAGAAAAAAAAGGGGTGAACTAAGGATGCAGTGAAAGAAGAGTGGGGAAAATCAGTATCCTAATACATTTGACAGTATGTTAAAACAACCGAATGTGTTTTTATTTCACTTGAGAAGCTAAAGGACCCACACAGGGATAGCAGCATAGGGACGAGAAACTGCTGCTGCATCCTGGATGTGCTACAGGATGATGGACGATACGCTTAAACCTAAACATCACATTAATCCTCGGGCCCAGTGCGACTCCCCCAAGGACACGGCAGCGGTTTCTTTCTCCTCCACCGCAAGCACAGGGCAAAAGGCGGGGTGGGTTTGTGAAGAGGAGGACACACCAGTTAGAAGCACAGAGAGGGGCAGACTGGCTGATTTGGCTCCAGGAAATGGAGAGGAGAGGCTAGAGGAGACCACTGGAGCGGGAAGAGCATGAGAGGAAAGGCATTAGAGAGAACAGGGAGGTTGGAGAGCAGGGAGAGAGGACAGGCTGGCAGCGGAGTCGCTGGAGAGAAAATACAGGGATAGAGAAGGATTCTCAGAGAATAGTTCAAGAGTGTCTGGCTGATGGCCATTTTACAGACCCTTTAAACACACAGACTCACACCATAATGACTTGATCAGTCTTGCTTTTGGAAATAATGTGATATTGACTGCATTTATATAAACTTAAGCAGTCAAAAGCACTTTACAAATAAAAAAAACAGCACCCCTTCACACACAATCAAATACACCTTCCTGAAAAAGACAGGATAGCTCCAGCCTGTGTGTTGACCACGTTCTGTATATGTGCAGATGAGCCTTTCAATAGATACAGGTAGTCCATAACTATGTTTTGGCTATGCTAGCAGGGTTCCACTTCTACAGGCATAACATTATGACCACTGACAGGAGAAGTAAATAACATTGACCGTCTTGTGACAACGTTCTGCTGGGAAACTTCTGGACCTGGCATTCATTGGATGTTACTTAGACATGTGGCACCCAGCTAGACCAGACCAGATACCCCCACCCCATAGCAATGAAACTCCTTGATGGCAGCAGCCACCCCCAGCAGGATGCAGCCTGACACAGGTAAACACACAAAAACGATTTAGGAACAACTAAAAAAAAAACATGAAGAGCACAAGGTGTTCACCTGGCCTCCAAATTCACTAGATCCCAAACTGATCAAGTATCTGTGGGATGATCCACAGAGGCCTCTTCCCTTAACCCATAGGACCCAAAGGCCCCTCACTGACAATATTCTGTTGCCAGACACCACAGGACAGCGTCAGAAGGCCCATGTCCATTCTCTGATGAGCCACAACTGGTTTGGAGGCACAAGGGAGACCTACACAATATTAGGAAAGTGGTCATAATGTTATGCCTGACTGGTGTACCTTTCGGTTGTTGGTTTCTGGGATTGATTCACGTCCTGCAGTGAATAAATTGCAATAATCTTGCATCACTTTTACCCAAAGCACGTTCCATGTGTCGATATGTCGCTCACATCGCAGACTGGCACGTAACTGTGATCATCCTACGAGGGACCAACAAGACACTCAATCATCTGTCATCCTCAAACTGTGCTTAACAATAAATAACTAACGCTAGCACATCCGGAGCGTCTGCGGGATACAGGCCACTGGAAGTGGCCAAACTCGCTCCACACAAAATGAGGAAGCTTCTCCATTGTAAGCAATTTTGTCCTGTCTCGCCTCGTACGGCTCTCCAAAGGGCCCGGAGGCGTAAGCATTTATTACTTTCTTCTAATATCAAGGAGAGCAATGAGATCAGCAAAGCAATTAATCAGTCAAGTCAAGCTGTAGCATCACGTGTGGGATGAAGATCTTTCTGTATTGTATTGCACCGCCGGAGCTTGGGGGTAGTTTTTCCACGGTGGCTCCAGAGAGCTTTTTTGCTTCACGGTACCGCTATATAAGCTTGTGATGCTGAAAGGACACCAGAGAGTAGCAAGCAGGTGTTTTCACTGTTTGGAAAGTGGAGACCGAAGTGAACGGGACTGAAACAAGAGATTAAAACGTCAAATGAAAGATGAACGCCAACGCAATCTTGCATGAACATGACAGCAACCTGAACGCGACCTCCAGATTATTAAGGTTGGTGGTGCGTCATTGGTTCATATCCAGAACTTGCTTATATCCTAATGTTCCTAATGTTTCTTCCAACCAGACCACTGGGCTTTTCTTCTCCGGCATGCATCGTTACCGTGCAAACCTTTGGATAGTCACAAGCTACAGTTAATGATTGAGATGCATACTCCAAGTGTGCTATATGATTCCCAAAGAATTCTCCTTAAACCTGGATCATGTCCATGTATGTGTCTCATATGTCTTCTGAATGAGACCTAATTTGGAATACGCTGTCATATATATATATATAACATGACATGCTGTTTTCATGACCTCTATCAAATTCAGAATATATAAACATGCCGAGCGTCTCCCTCATGCTATATCCACCTGTCCGTACTTATTTATGGCTAACTGCTCTGTTATTGTCACCATGAACCCCGCGTGCTATTTATACCGCCCGTTTCCCAGATCCGGCTTTTCCACTTAGTCTACCTCCGCCTGACATTGATGTGGGTGGTGGGGCGAGTACGGTGGCGCAGAATACAATGAAAGTGCAAAAAAAAATAAAAAATAACGCCCATACTACATCAACCTTTCATTTTCCATTTCATTTAACAAATTCATTTATTACCCCACACCATTTACTTCTCCATTACGATGACAAAATGCCACCATTACGGATGTTCAAATTTCGGGGGGAAACAACAGGACTTTATCCAAATTAATTCCCAATTTTAACTAGCACAGTGGTCTTGACTGTCGTGAAATGTTGCATAACATGCATCATTTACTTGGCCTTTATCTCCGACTGGGGTACAAGAGCCTGATGGAGCGCATGTCTGCAAGCTCGGCATGATGAAGCCTCAAGATATTCTCCTGCTCTGTTCGCAGTAAGAAACTACAGAGTGCCGAGTCACGGCTCTTTAAAGTGTTTACTTTGCTCCCACTCCCCAAAAGAAATGCACAGTGGATTGTTAAAAATAGAAACATGTGGGCAAAAAAAATGAATGAATCTTTTTTTTTTATCTTACACAGATCAGTTGTGTCAACAGGCTCCATGTCTGCGCAGATTTTTAAAAATGATGCACTGTACTAAGCACTTGTAACTGAAGGAATTTAGAAACGCATGATGAATAATAAAAAAAAATAATAATAAAATTGCTTTATGTGATGCCACTGTCTTTACAGCGAAACAGCAGTCCGCCGCCTATGAGATGTAGAGCTCCGCCGGTGCCCTTGTGCTCTAGAAAAGCGCTCTCATTCTTCTTCCTTTTCTATTGTGTTTAGCAGGAATCCAGCACTGATAAATGTCTCCATAACCTTGGCAAAAGTCACGCCGACTCCCTCCCCCTGCAAGTTCGGCTGTTAGCTGAGGGCTGAAGTGAAATGCACATCCTTTATTCTCAAGAAGCGGCAGCCGCTGTTTATCATGCATGCAAACTGTTCCCCTTGCAACTGTTATATAAGCCCATGAGCTAAACTTAAATATCTGCCTTTGAACTGATAGTGGCGGATATATTAAAGAGCAATTTTTTATTTTATTTTATTTTTTTTACTTTTAACAAAAGCTCTGCAGTTTGCAATTACAGTCGTACTTTTAATTACCCTCTAAAAGCCGTCTAACCGTATTGGACAGTCTGCCACGTCATAATGAAGCTAAGTTTCTTTCGCAGCTCCATTCAGCTGTGGCCAAAAAAAATCAATCCTGCACTATTTAATTAAAGGCCAAGCTCACATTACATCGAGTCCTTTCAACCAGACTGGGGTCTCTCTGTGCGTGTGTGTGTGCAGCAAGCCTCTGTTTTGCTTGAGCGTTTATATTAGTGGGGGGAAATACTTTGGCATTGCTGGCATTTATTTGGATGTGTGACCTTTTTAATATGCTTTCAATTGGGGGGCCATCGTGTTTTTCGCGCCGAAGCAAAGGTTTTTGTGAGAATGCCACAGAGTGGCAGCGTATAATGGGAGAGTAATAGGGTGGTAGTTAGATATGTCTCCCAAAGACAGATAAGGAGCACATGGAAGGAGATTGCGCTCGCGGAACATGTCGCTGTATTAAAGGGTTTTTAGCTCCATGTGTTTCCCTGTAGGCATACACTACACACGGCCGATTAATTAGATCGTAATATATTACTCTCACTTTGTTTAGTGCTGCGTCTGCACCTTTTAGTCGCTGCTCTCCTCTCACTATTCTATTTTTCATGAAAATTAATACAAAGTGAACATTCTGAGAAACCTATTGTTGCAGCTTTGCGCCGCATGATATTCGGAGGCGTTTGAAATTGCCCAGGCTGCTCTCCTGAGAGAGGTGCAAAGCCTTAAATCTTTATCTGGATCAAAAGCTGCAGTTTGTTTCATCAACAGCCGGATTAACACTTTTTCTCCTTCTATCTCTCCGGGCAGCCACAAGCAGCGCTCTCTGACGGACGGGCACGCGCGATCGCATCCACTTTGCCGCAACAAGCGCGAGGATACCTGCATCCGTGTTATTTTTCTCTGACACGCTCAGGTGGCGTAGTCGCAGATAAAACAGCAGCGGGACTATTTGCGTTCCAATCAGGTTTGGTCTGTAGTCGCAATGTGGTGCAATGCCAGCGGATGCCAAAGGTGTTTTACAAGGTTAGACTGCAAATATCACTTAAAGTAATGTGAGTTAAGCCAGACCATGTCATGTGCAAGGGTTTTTGGTAACGTATAATAGCTGAAACTACTCAGTTTAAAGTCTCCACAGTCTTTTGTGCGCTACAATTTCTGACAGTGTTGATAAATGTTATACAATTTTAATGCAGATGCGGGTGAGTGCACAGCCTGAAGCGCTTCATCCCAAGCTAGTATCCGCAAACAATCGCCTCCAGTGTGCACTCGTGAAGAATTCCACAAAGAACAAGCTGGCAAGGCCTACCCGCTAATGAATCCCTTATGTGAGCTTCCGCAATCAATGCCTTATTTTAAAAGCAAAACAAGGGATGTTTCGGCGTTGCTGTGCGAAATAAACATGCACCGTTGTAACCCGTCTCCTCTGTTTCCCGCCTGTTCAGGTGTTGCGTCGGATTCCCCGCGGCAATCTTTCCTAGCTCCTGCAGACCGGCGGATCCAGTTGCTGCTGCTGCTGCTGCACACCTCCCACACCTGCGCCATGTGCTGCGGGTGTCGAGAGCAAAGGTTCTTCACAGCTTATTTCTGTCAGACTGCTTTACAGGAAGACTACTCTGTCGTCTGCTAAGGCACTGCTTTGCTTTGTCGCACCAGTGTCGCGATCTTTTCCATTTTATCATCTAATCACAGCTGATCACAAGTGATGAAGAGGATTTAGTCTGCAACCATCAACTTAAAGTTTTAGCCAACAGTGTGATAGATCGATATAAAAATAGACTCTTAGACTGCTTTAACCGCTTTAACTGCCCAGAATGTTATAATGAATATATGTGATAAATAAGGGATGGTAATAGTCTTTTATATTTCATTAGTTGGCCCGCATTTTACAATTAGATGTGTGAAGTTGATGTTTATCCGTTGATTCTAGAGATGTTTACCGAGGTGTTTCTGGCATCGTGTTTGATTGTTTGACAGCCAGAGAAACTATAGTAAAAATTTCCCCATTTCAATTGAACTCTTTCTCATCACTGTAAAAGCAGAGATTCACTTTTTTTGCTCTGTGAACCAGTCTGATATTGGAGTCACATTTTGTCTATGTGCGGTGACGGATCAAGACGGGCCCCATTGTGTCTTGACGTGAGAAAAATCCACTGCACACACACATTGCATGCAGTAATGATGGAAATCGGAAACAGCGTGCTCAGTGTTTTCCCCTTGAATTCTGCGCACAGTAACAGCCAGGTGAACCACCGAGGACGGTGCACATCTGACGCAGCTAAAATACGTCAGATATGCTCCTGCCCACTCAGTGCTCCAGTTTGGCGATAAATGCGGACGCTTCCGCCCTGAATGTAGGCGTCGTCCTCCCCTGAAGTGAGAATTTGAGGTTATTAAGCAGGTTGAAGATGTCACAGGTAAGCAGACGATTCCATTAGAGGTGATTTTTTCTCTAAAAGAAAGCACAGGCAGTCTGAACTTCCACACCAGTAGCATATGGTGTTGTATATTCATTATTCAGAATAAGAAAAGAAGAAGACAAAGCAGAAGGAGGAGAAGAAGAAGAAAAAAGACAGAGAAGAAGAGCAGTAAAGTTTGTTGTCATTCTTTCTTAAAGAGACGGCGTCAGATTTTGTCTCCTGACTCAAATAAAGACACGAAAACTCAAACGTGTTTCTGTCTCTGTGAGGACACTAACCTGACCCCTGACCCCACATGTAACTTTACCACTGAGTAGACACATTTGTTGTTCATTCATCATTTCAAGCTGGTTCAACTAACTGTACAAAGAAAAGTTCTGACGCTGCCTTAACAGCGTGCTAAAATTAGCTTAAAGTAGGTTTTAAGTTGTCAAAAGTCAAGTCCAGGTGAGTTCACACATCCTTTAAACACACCAAGACTTAACGTCTTGGTTGAGTCAATAAGTGCTCAGTCTTGCGACCAACGAATTTGCTATTTGACATACAACCGTGGTCGCGCCCGTTAATCCAAAAACAGAGCGTGAGGCTGCTCCCCGTGACTTTACCGACGGGGTCCATTATTATGAGATGAAACAACTGTTTCAATTAACATGCAATAAAAGACAGACAGCCTCACTTCCATCGTGAACATTTTCTTTAAACAGAAAAGCCTCTGGAGAGTTTTTACTTTGAGGAAGAAAAAAAAAATGCATGCTGAGGGATCCGCTAATGCTCATGTTGACATTCATTCAGCTCCTCATATTAAGTCAGAAGACTTCAACTCAGAAGAGCTTGTTGTCTGAATATTAATACTGAAAAGTTTAATGAGGTTCACATTTACAAACTTTATTCTTCGGGGGTTGTTTTGAACCGTCGACGTTGTGCCGAATGCATGATGGAAGACGTTTTTATCTAGCTGTCGTTAAGACATCCTGTCCGTGCCCGAATTTAGTCTACCTACCATGATGACTAAGAGACCCTGGTAAATTGGCCTTGTCAAATTTGACTCATCTCGACTCGTCTTTCTGAATCTCATAAGCTACTTTGTGGGTTTGCTTGCCTCATCTCCAAGGCAAATGGCATTAAAAGTTGTTTTGAGAAGGTGCGCCGTGATAAGCGTTCACATTTTGATTTGATAAAAGACCAAGAACCGCAGTTAGCGGGGAGAAGGAAACGGCCTTGACTCCCCATTTATCAAAAGCTCTCGCTGGATAGACAATATTGATCCGAGATGTGGAAGGTAGAACCAGTGGGAATCTGGAGGCAATCTCTCTTTCATGCATTCACAATCCTGCATTGCAGCATTTTTCTTTCTCTAATAGATGCCGGAGCGCTTGTCAGAACTGTCAAATCGGTGCATATGTGTGCATGCGTTTGTGTGTGTTAGTCTGTTTCTATTGCTAAGGTTCGGGTTTGTTTACAAATTGATTGTCGGACCATTTGTGTCTTTGTGGCTGATCTCACCTGTCTCGTTGGTTAGTGAAATATCAACGTAGCCTGAGGGGAATGATGGGCAGAGCCACTAAAATAAGATCCATGTTGCAAAAAAAAAAAAAAAGAATTTACCCTTAATGGCTCTTCTCCCCCACCACCACCACTGCCGCCACCACCACCATCTTGTGAAGGACAGCGACAGCCATAGTGCAGCTAATTGGGACGTATAGAGGTTTGAAATTGACAGGCAACGTCAAAAACTAAGGTTATCCGCGGCTAAATTGGGACACCTTAGTTTAATGCAAGGTCAGATAAAATTGACTGCCATTCCTCCCTGCCTTGCACAGGTGGATGTGTACATATTTTGCTTGTAATGGGACTAATAGGATCCAGGTGATGGACGGTTGTCAGACTCTGTGTACCTGCGGGGAAGAGGGATGAACTGATCGATGGGGATGTAATTACTGTTTCATGTTATCATAAATGATTAAAGCTTCCGTCTGAAACATATATACCTCCTACGCATGCGGCATACCGAATTACATTCTGTGACTTTATTGTACTCCTCTTTGACCTGAATATATAAGTATATTTTCGCTCTTAAGGTAGAATTCTAAATTACACATAATTAGCATATTACATAATACTATACTATAGGGCATTTTTAATAGCCTAGGGGGAGTGCAGCGAACTCCGGGAGGCCCGGGAAACTCCTGGAGATTGTTGGCGCCGTGCTGAGGCCCTACACGGATGTAGCATGCGCGGTAAGGATCACCTGCTGCTTTTCAGTCTAGTGTTCCTGCAGTGTAACAGCGTTCCAGACTAATTAGTCCATCAGAGGGCAAAGTCTGTATGAAACTCAGGGCCTTATTTTTGTGATTGATGGCGAACACCACAAAACACAGGGGAGTGTTCTGTGGGCAGAGATCTCTGCAACAGAAGAGTGAAGCAGATTTTTGGTCGATCTTTGCTGGAGGCATATGCACTGTACCTGGCGCCTTCGGAATTAGGAAGTATACACATTCCTTTTAACGTAAGAGAGCGTTATTGATTGTTGGCGTGTGCATCATGACCAGGTTGCTCTAAAAATGCATTGTGTTCGATAAGTCCAGTGAAATTTTAATAATGTTAAACTAAACTACTAATTTCAGTGGTGTAGACAAAAGAAATATAATTATTTTTTGTTTTCTTGCAGTTTTTCATAGTCACATTGAACGCAGGAAATGAAAACTCATGATCAGACCTCATAATCTGGGAAGCTTGTAGAAGCCCAAGTCCACCAACTACTTTAAAAAGCACAGTATGGTCCCGTATGGTCATATTGCATCAGCCTGAAGGTGTGCATTCCTCTGGATTTAATCTACTAAAAGGTAAGACTCTAATACATCATACGGAGCGCACTGAAAGTCTAATTTTGAAGTTTTATCTACCTCCGAGCGAAGGCAGCATCCTGTAGAATAATGGCTCACATTTTCAGTCTAAGGTTTGTCCGTGGCTCAATACGGCTGAAAGCCAACGAAATGATGAGCTCTGCCAGCGTCAACATCAATTAAGAGGGCTACTATTTAAAACAAGCCTTTGTTTCACTCGGTTGAATGCTTAATAAATTGTTATGGAGGGAAAGTGAGGCGCCCTACATCACATCACTCGGTGGACAGGCGTAGAATAGGGCGAACCCATTGTCTGCCGCCTCTGACAAATTAGATGACTTTTGGTCTTCACTCAGAGAACAATAGCATGCCGTGCTCAATTGTACTCACTCAAGTGACCCTTTGCTCTGCCAGTGCTTTTGGATAACCCTTTACTCTGAAGCACGGTTTATACCTCTGCGGGACATAGAAGGCGTACCCTACGCACGTAGCTTATGCCGAGACATTCATGCTTGTGTGCTCATCAGTCTGACCCCGAATGATGATAACAGGTAACTCCAGATTCAGCGGGGAATAGCACTGTTTAAGTTATATTGCTTTTGTTCTTGTTTTTACCCTGGAAAGCACCTTGTGC
>JASGAT010382624.1:0-14469 GCA_030220025.1 Chelon auratus
GCAGCAAGTACTATGAAGCAGAAGAGCTTGTCTGATGTCCTAATAAATGTGTGCAAAACTACACTTTGTGTTCCTCACTATCATTTATCGTCTTTTCATCAGGTTTACATTGAATTACTGCATATTTCTGCTTGATTGATTTTTAGTTTTAGACTTGCAGGAAAAAGAAACACAAAGTTGAGAAGTCGTCATAAGTGGAACGTTTATTTTGAAAGTCCAAAGCGGAAGTAGCTTGTTTTGTTGTGGCTGGCTTGCAGACGACGGATAATTTAATAAGCAATGTTACTGTGTTACAAACCAACTAAAAGTGTGTCTATTCTTACCTAATCTATAGCGAATGAGTCCCCTGTTGTAGAAAGGTATGTCAAACTGGCTGTCAGTCTGTATTGCGGAAGTGTAGTCGTCAACTGCTTCATGAAAATCCACCCGGAGATACTTTATCTGTCCGCGGTTGTTGTAAGCAGTGGCCAAATCATCAGCTTCACAGTCCCTGTATAAATGTGACACAGTTACAGCTATTTTTACGAAGACGAGTACAGTTAAATGACATCGAAGGACAAAGGATTGAAACTGACGTTAGCTAGAGGTTAGCAAAGTCCGGGGTCACAGAATTTGACGGGTAACAGAATACTTTCTAACACTACCCTAGCTTGCTCTAGCTAACGGTTAGCTAGTTTAACGTCTCCAAAAACACAAACAGTACCTGGACTGTAAGCAGGACGTGATAAACTTTGTGTACAGCTCCTCTGCGTGTTTAAAGTTCTGCTTTTTAAACTCGGAGTTAGCATCTTCAAGTGCTTGGGAATTGTTTTTCTCCATTTGGTACCTTTCGTGTTTTTCAACTGCGGATGTGACGTTTCACAAGGCAAAGTCCAATCATATTTTACTACACGTAGTGTGGGCGTGGTTTAATAAACTAGTCATTTCCGGGGTTTTATAAAGTGGGTACTCCGTGACCTTTAATTTGCCGAAATTAATAACGTAAACAACAACTAACATCCACAAAGATATATAAGATATATTTAAATTAGACATTACATTTTCAATAATTTCTGTTGTTTGTTGTCTTTCTGTCACATTCATTATTCAAATTTGTTGTTTTTATTTTTATTTTATTGTCATATTATATATTCTTGCCCAACAACATACTACCGAGTTTTTCCAGCCATAGTTTCTAAATAAAATTTTTCATAATTACACAGTCATACTGTAATATCTAATACAATAACTAATACGCCAAACCTTCCTAAGTATGTGGTTACTCTTATATTTTTATGTCTATCTATATTTATTATATTTTTATTGTATTCTCACATGTGTATGTAAATCTTCTATCCTTTGTTTTATTTTTCTATGTTTTTTACTTTATATGTAAGCAGATCTTTGGCACGGGAATTTCTATGCAATAAAAATAAATGCTTCAGTATGTTTTATTTTGATCTTACTTTTATTTTTACTGCACTTTTAAATAATATCTTTTCAAATTAGATAAAAAAAATAATAATAATTGTGCAACTGTGCCAGTGAAAAGGTGTGTAAACTAGCTTCCTTTCCCACAATACCTGTAACATTATTGAATTCAAATCATACACTTTGCATTCCTTTGTAACAGCAGGTGGCAGTCTTGACTTAAGTCTCTTTAAAATCAAGTCAGTGATCTCAGTGTCAATACTACTTGAGCAATAAAAGCTAATTCAAATGTATCTGCACCTAAATTCCAAACAGAGGCTCAACATCTGGAATTATATCATCTGAATAATGTATAGGCGGCTGTTTTCCATTTGAAAGAAAGACTACCACCGTCTCAGACATCTGTCACAGCAGTAACATAACAATGTGGATGCTCACTGCAGTGAATATACAACAAGGGGGCCAATCCACAAACAAACCGGTGAGAAATTCTCAGACAATCTCCCAGGTGAAGAAGTCAACGGTCCTGGAGAAAAATAACACCTTAAGGAGCGAGGGGTCACTCGGAAGCCGCGCACTTCCCCTTCTGTGGCCCATTTATCTCCAGACTGTGTGGATGAGTTGAAACAGATCAAACGGAGACCGCTCTGACCCGGAGGAAAAGGATGTAGGCACTGTTGAGAAAATGGAAATAACATGGTACTGTTCACTGTGGACCATTACATCACATGAATGGCCTTTTTTGTGCATTCAAATATCATCTGGTGCCATTGTGATTTCCTTTTAGGAGCCCATTTAAAATGATTTTGGGGAAGCATTCATAGTTTTATTTTTGCAAGGGCAAACTGAAGCACAGATTGTTATGTTCAGGAGCCTCCCTGCTTTTCGGGCGCCCTAAATGTTACTGTTTGCTGAGAGAATTAACACGAAGTATCAAAGTCCACTTTGGTCTGGCAGAACCAGGACACACATCCATCATACACCTTCATCCAGGGGGGGTCTTCCTCACTGAGAGACACACAACACTGTACTTATCACTACAGTAAAACAAAATTCCATGTGTCATTTTTCTGTTTAACTAGAAGCTGTCAGGTGAGATCTGTGTTTGTGCAGAGAAGCTGGACATTTTTGCACTTTAATGAGGTATTTTGGCCTATTTTTCATTTTTCTGTTCCAACAAAAACAGTGAAACGTTGCGATTTCTACTAGAAGTTTAACCAAAATCTTCTGCTGTAAAGGGTTAATATCGTGATGATGCTTTTTCTAAAAGGCTAGACTGACTCACAGTCTACTTTCTTTTCTTCTGGAGCTCTCTAATGCACAGAGGTTGATATGTGGTTGATATGTGGTTGATAGGTGTATATGTGCAGGTCTGTGCGCTGTATTTTGAAGCAAAAATAAAATAATAAAAAAAACTTCTTCAGCACATATACATAACAATTAATCTTTCTTTAAATGTTCGTGCATTGTACGATTGAACAATTTTCGAACAATGCAACATTCATGATGTTCAGCAAAAACTGTTCCTGACATCAATAAAGATAGTTTGATGTTTGTTACAGATCTAAATAAAAAAAAAATAGTGATCACAAGTTGCAGAAATAGGCAGATTTATTGGTCTCCTAAGCTTCTTGTGTGATTTAGGCAAAGAAGCTAGTTAATAAAATATCCTGAACTAAAAAACTCGAGCTGTGTTGCAGAGACGTCACATTTTACGTGGCTGATTTTATTCGGAGCCCGAAACAAGCGACAAAGTTTTGGGCTCGGGTTACAATAAACGTGATCAGTCATCGCTGAAACTAGATATTCTTGTAAGACCGCATGTGTTGCTACGTTTATATGAATTCAAAAAAATAGAAACAAATTAAACAGTAATTTTTGTGTTTTTAGGAGTGTTTACATGCACTTTTTCCTGTCCAGATGAAGTGACTTCCTGGAATGTTGTTGTCACGGTGACGTCGCCAGGCAACCAGCCTAACACAGCACAATATGTCAGCTTCAGTGTGTCCACAGAGAAAGGAAACAAGCTTTAACATGTTTATTAGTTTATGTGTTAGCTTTTTTTTTTTTTTTACCATTTTTTAGAACCTGGACCTTATTTCTGGCATAAAATACAATCATTTACTCACCCATGTAACTTTTGTGTCATTTGGAGTCATTCGGATGATATTTAGATCCGTGTATATCCATATAGTGGGAGTGAATGGGGCACCGAAACGCAGCCTCTAATTAACGCATGATCTTCCGCAAAACTCGTTTATTTCACCAATATTTTGTCATGATACGCTAGTGCTATTCCCCGTTGAGTCTGGAGTTACCTGTTATCATCATCCAGGGACTGTAGATTGACCTACAGACCTCTGACCTGAATGATGCCATCTCTGGGCGCTGCGCATCCCACCTGGCTTGTTTACCTGTAGTTTGCTACTGCTAGTTTTTTTGCAACATGGCTGAATATTTTTCAGTTTCTGAGGTTGTAGACGACGACTTTGTTTATGATGGACGTCGAAAGGAGGATGTGGAGGCAGAGAGCGGAACAGCTGGTCAAAGAGCAACAAACCACTGCACGTCCGCAAATAGATTCAACAGGGAATAGCACTAGTGTGAAATATTGGTGAAATAAACAAGTTTCGCAGCAAATAATACGTTATTTAGAGGCTGCGTTTCGGTGCCCCAGTCACTCCCACTATATGGATATACGCAGCGCTCCGCTGGATCTAAATATCGTCCAAATGACTCCAAATGACACCAAAGTTACATGAGTGAGTAAACGATCGTATTTTATGCCAGAAATAAGGTTCAGGCTGTAAAAAAATGGTAATTCCCCTTTAAGGCTTTGGTAGCCTGTCCCCTGTATTTATGCTAAGCTACGCTAATAGGCAGCAGGTTGGTATCTTTATAACTGATAAACAAATATATGAGACAGAGGTGGTAATCATCAAAGTTTCAGCAGGAACGCTCAAACTATCCTACAGCTGAGGAAAACATTACACAAAATTATAGCTATTTTCCTTTTTACACAACCACAAGTGGTTAACTAAAACATGCTTGGGTCATTCCTCATTGCACATCACAAGGGTACTGGAGAAAATCTGTTAAACTAAAGAATGTATTTCACCACACTTGATGTGTCTTTTCCACTTCTCAGAAGCCTGTGAGTCTCATTCATCCCTTTCTCTGGGCTCACCTCTCCGACGGCCTGCGTGCCCGTGTGTGTGCGCTGTGTGTGTGGTAACCATGAACTGAAATAGCAAACAAACATAAAACAGCTGTCTGGTTAAAGGAAGGAGGGAGAGGATCCAAACCAGACTAGAGGTAAACGTTGGGGTGTTGACTCTCCGCCTCACACGGACACGGCAGACAGAGAAGCTCTGTTGTCGGCACTGTTTCGGACAAATAAGCCGACACATTCCAGAGGTCGCGCGGTGACCCTGTGTGTGTTGTTTCTTTTGGCAACGCAGAAGATGTAAAAGAGATAATGACAAAGAGTACAAAAACAGACGGCACCTCAGGAAACGATGACACTTCAGATTATATTATCAATTCAAAGCCCAGTTCATCAGTTTTAAATGAGTGTTATGTTGTTGAGTATAAAAGATTCGGGCTCAGGTAGCGATCTCCTCATGACCTCAGACGTCCAAACGGTTCATGAAGCCAAAGTGAATTATAGCACATTGTTAAGAGAAATGTCAGCACTCCATCATTATATTTACCTTTCCATACTGACATAGAAATACATATGTGGCATCAGCATGTACAGTTATGAAAGACGGGAAGATATAAGGCCTCTAGTGTTGATGCATAGTTTCCCAAATACTTTCGAGGTCCTGAAAACTTCACAGAGGCCACGACATGGCTAATATTCTTCTAGAGATACAGAACATGCAATTTATCATAATGATGGTCCGTTTATTATCCATAACTGCTTGTCCTTGGAGGCTACTGGACAGGTTGCAGGTCTATCGCAGGGCGAACACAGAAAGGTGAACAACCATTAACACCTACAACCAGGAGAATATACAAAAAGGGTCGTAGCCAGGCAGCAGGTTCACCGTACCACCTTTATCACTAATAATCATTTATATTTATTGATGGGAATTGACCTGAATTGTGGGATTTTGTAATCAACATCAGGTTTAAATAATAAAAATAAAGAAATTAAATGAAAAGAAATAGAAAATCCATGTTTATATAGTTAGTTACAGGATAAAATACGAAAAGCACATTAAGAAAGACAGTATTTCTTACATATCAACAAAGGAATTTAGAATAGAAACATTTTTAACTGATAGGTAGTCAGTGAATTAACTTTTTTAGCGCCATTACCATGCAACTCTAGCTCTAAAAGTAGCTTTAAAAGTGTGGTGTTAAGAGGAGACTGTTGTTCTCAGACGGACACAGTTAAAATACAACAACAGACGTCTTTGTGATTACTTTTTTTGCACGTATGGATTTTAATAAACATTATGTCGTCTCGTAACATTCAGAAGATGAACATCTATTAACCTTAAAATATAACACAGACTTGGGTACATACGCGGTAACATACAGGTTACTGTAAAGAAAATACGCAAAAAATACTTTACACCTAAAACTACTACTATAAAAGAGTAATAATATTAATTATAGGGCGTTTTACTACAAAAACTGTTATATACAATATCCATCTTTGTACAAAAATGTATTATATAATCCAGCACAGGAGATAAAATAACCATATTATGTTCATGTAGTATGAGTAGCATTTGCAGCATTCTTAAAAATATCATAATAATAATAATAACTGTAGATACATAACAGTCAGCAACCTGAGTCTATGAATCACAGGTCGGCTCAGTGTCTGGTTGAAGCCTGTACAGTAGCTACAGGAAGGCAGACGTCAGTGTTGCAGCAGTCCGGCGAAGGAAACTAGTCGGCCTCATCTGCTGAGGAGTAAACAAACGTCGGGTCAAGCAGTGTGAGGTCTCCTCTGGGAAGCTTTTACTACCAATCATTCAGGGGAAAACGGCCGTCGACACTTACAGCTGTGTTCAGCTTCAAACTCGACCCACCATGTTCTCCAGACGCTCTATCCTCCCAGACACGGAGGCTAGTTGGATCAGTCAAGGAAACTCTGTCGGGGCGCGCTCTGTTAAATCACAGTCAAACGTGCTGCGGACTCTGTTTACAACAAACCATCTGAAACAACACAAAGGATATGCTTGGCCGTCAGCTGCTGGATGGCCGCCTGCGTCTGCTTCTGGAAAGCCAGCCTGGCTTCACATTTACAGGGATCCTCCACCACCTCCACCTTCACCTCTTCACCGGGACAAAGCAAATTTCACATGAGCTTCACAGATCATGTACATATAGGGGGAAAGCACAGACAGAGATGCCACCCACGCAACCTTTTCAGACTAGGCCCAAACGAAAACAGGTTAATAAGTACAAACTGTACAAAAGTATTAATTTACCATTTGCCGCAGACATAAATTCTATAATATTACCCGATAATTGTCCAACAAAATGTAAAAATTGTGATTTACAGAATCAGGAGGTGGGCACCCGTTGGTTGTGATGTTGTGAGGCCCTGCTCAGAAGCCAAAAATGAATTGCTTTTTTTTTTTTTTCTTCTTACACATTTAGCTCTTGAGCAGCGTTAGTATGACAGCAAAAAGCTGCTGGAATCCATACGGTATACTCTTACGTTTCAGGGCACATGTTTTCTTGTCCGCATTCAAGATATAACCGTTCCGGCACTTGCAGTAATAGGAGGCGTTGCTGTTGACACAAATGTGCTCGCAGTCATGTCCCATGGCACAGGGGTCCAGACCTAGAATAAGCCGGGATTAAGGGATGGCGCTGTCAAGATGGCAGCATGGGTACAGGTTCATGTGCTATAGCGTGCAGCAGTGCAGCAGTGCGGCAGCTTGTGATAGGTAAGGTTGCGCTTTTAAACAGAGCATATGCTGCAAAAAACAAAGTAAAAAGTTATTTTACTTCACATGTTGCTATTTCTCAGCTAATTTTTAGAGATTTTTCTGGTAGCGTGTGCTCTGTCTGCAAAGGTTTCTTATACTTGTGCTTCAACGTGCGGTCAAACACTTTCACCACATCTGAGCCAAGGTCATTTGTGGACTGCTGTGTGTTGGACAACACAGGTAAAATCACAGAACCCCTGAAGTACGACAGTTATTAAGACAGTTACACACAAAACATGGACATGGGATTTCACAAAGACAAACATCAGTCGGCAAGTTTGCAGCAGAACCTCAGCTATCCAAAACCAGACCTAATTGAGGACAGTTCTTTTAGTTACTGGTGTTTAAGTTTATTGTGCATGCACAGATTCCAGATAAAGAATATACCTACAACTCCATTTATCCGATTGTTGAAAAGGTGAGGTTTTACTGCACATTTAAATCATTCAAAATACAAAGACATCGGTTCAAAGCATGGGGATGCTTTGATTGCAAAACAAATCATCAAGACAATCACCTTACACAATATTTTGCTTTGATAAAAGAAGCTGAAAGTTTAGGGCTGCACGGCTCTAAAACTTTACACAGGTTTAACACTACAAGCGGGCTCTAGAGCCGACATCTGCAGTCCATGTGGGGGTGGGTTTTTTATTTTTTCCTCAGGATTTTAGAGTGAATGATTCACTTCGGACACTATATGATCCACATTCTGCAACAACACCCCTCATGTAGACTGTAGGTGCCCCTTACTGTGGAACTAGAGCCAGGGTTAATGGTGGGAAAACCTCTTGAAGGCCCCTCTTTGTCCTACCACAGAGGGTCTCCCTGAACTTGGAGGTGAGCTTCTCGATGACCCCGTAGGTCTCCACGTAGAAGACGTGGTCCTCCAGAGGGATGCTGGCCATCTGCTGCAGGGAGGCCATGTCCGCACGGTCCACGCCGACGGCGTAGATCTCGATGCCCGTGGCCCGAGCCGCGGCGGAAACCTCTTCCACCTGGTCCTGAGGCCTCCCGTCTGTCACGATGATGCCCACCTTTGAGATTTTCCTGGAGCGGGGCCGGGCTCCGGACTGCTCGGTGAAGGCTTCGTTCATTGCCGTCTTGATGGCGAGGCCCGTCATGGTGCCGGCCGCCAGGGGCTCGATGCGGGAGATGGCCTTCTTCAGGTCGGGCTTGCTGAAATGGTCTTTCAGGAGGAACTCAATTTTGACCGTGCTGGCGTAGTTGACCACCGCCACTCTGGTGGCATCCGAGCCCACGTCGAGCGTGTCGACCATGTTGGCTAGGAATATTTTGACCTTCTCAAACTCACCAGGACGCACGCTGCGAGAGCTGTCAATGATGAAGACCAGGTCCAGGGGGCGGCTCCTGCACTGAGAGTCTGTCTCTGGTGATCAACCAAACCATGGCAGGGTTAAATCCATTTAATACTAAGAAAAAACACAGTTGAGCATTCAAACACTCACAGAAACATCACAGCATGTTGTTGGTTCTTTCTCAGTGACACAGTTAATCATTCAGAACAGAACAAAGAACACTTAAGGACACACAATACATGTTCCCACTGGAGCAAAATGAATCTGTTGTGCAGTGGTGAAATGATTGTGTATGCGTCACGACATACTGCGGATCATTTCAGAGAGTCAACAGTCCATCGGAGACATGCTGTATCCTTTCATCACATTGTCCTGAATGAAAAGGATGCCGACAAATGAAAAGTGACATCACATCTAAACACGGAGACAGCGTTAGGACCCCTGCCCGTCCAGTCACATACACATATACCAGACTACATTTCTGTAGTTTAGATCCTCTTTAAGTAAAATTTGAGTTTTAGCTCAAACTAACCACCTGCTGCTTGTACCTTACATACATAATAGTGGCATCAATCTTTTAAATAACTAAAATAACTCTTCCAAACAAACAGATCTGACCTGGAAAGCATTGAGGAGCATTGGTTTGGGTTGGGAAGCAAACCTGACTGGTAATTTTCTACCTGTCTCCACAGGACTGACGGTGGTGACGAAGCCGCTTTGGGTACTGACCGGTAGCGTCACGGGAGCGGCGGCCTCCGCAGGGGTCACCACCACTGGCATGGCGGTCGTCGCCGGCGCCGCTGTAGTCGCCGGCAGAGTTGGCAGCGCAGTCGGCTCTGGCAGAGTTGGAAAGACGGTAGGGAGGTGCACCACGGGTGTCGTCGCTACCGTCGGCTCTGACACTGTCGGGCACGGGCCTTTCACTCTGTAAGGGAACGGCCCTTTGACCCCATGATGGGGGTGGTGAGCTACTGGTGGAGACAGACCTTTGTATATGTGATGCATGTGCGGCACCACCGGCCCATTGAATCTGTGGTGATAGGGCGGCATGGGGACTGAGGGCCTGTGGTAAGTCACCGGCGGAGATAGAGGGATGGGTCGATACACTACCGGTGGAGGGATCCTTGGTGGCTGGTAGTGGTAGTGATACCCTCCTCTATACGTGTAATCACTTCTGTGAACTACAGGGCCACCAGAAAGGAAAAGTGATAGAGAACATTAGTAGGTTGGGTGGAAGGTGAACAGGAAAGTAGAGTAAGCTGACATTAAGTTGTAGTGAAATATACAACAATCACTTTTTTTTTAGTGGAAGCATGAGCGTGATGTCTGCAGCCACCTGGGTTGTTTCGAACAAGCGGGGATTAAACAGTAAAGAGCTTGTGAAACGCCCCAGTCCAGATTTGAGATTTCATGCATTTTGTGTTTGAGAAAAAAAAAAAAAAGAAGGTAAAATCCTGTTAGAATAAACGATTGTAAGATAGCTACAAGCCTTTAAGAGTCCAGCTTAAAATGTCATGTAAGCACATCAGAAATTTAATGTGGCTAGAGAGCTTCAAGGTAGTTTATTATACTGTAATTCTGCTTCTACACATCCGGGAGGGAAATATTGTGCTTTTTTACTTCCCCTGATTTCATTTCACAGTTACAGCTGCAGCTACAATGCAAAGAAATACTGAATACTGTGAGCTCATTGGTTAAGATGAATCCTAAAAAAATGATTAACCTTTTAATGCATGTTTATCATTTGTGGAGGAAAAATGTGAAAACGCTTCTCTTCTTACATTACATAACTGTATAATTAGATTTAATGATGCATGAATGTATGGTTAAGGTGAAGCTCAACTTTATGCACAGATTGGTAGTTTAGTTTGCATTTTTCACGCTCTTCTTAATGTTATCTTTGTATTTCTAAATAAATATTACTATTTAAAATCAAAGGGGTAGACACAGTTTTTTCCCATAGATCAAAAAGCTGCAAACAACTAAATGTTCAGGAAATGATTTGTGTCTTAAAAGCACAATATTTCTCTCTGCATTGCAGCAAAAGCTTCATATAACTGAGTCACTACATTGTTTTCACACTGCTGCATTTCTAATCTAGCAGCAGCAGAAGTGATATCAGTGTTTTTAAAGACTCACTTGCTGGATTCAGGGTCCTGGGCGGTGGTCTTCCATTATTTCTGGTCTGAGCGTAGCTCTGTGCAGCTATGAGCTGGGGGTCCCCTGGGCTGAGGTGGTGTTGGTGGTGGTGGTACGTGGCCAGGACGTCGGACAGCAGCAGAGCAGCGCCGTACAGCAGGCTGCAGACTGAAGACTTCATCGTGTCAGGACGCTGATGAGCTGTTGTGGCCTCTGTCTCCTCTCTGTGTCTGAGGATCCGTCCGTCTCCTGCTTCTCTCTCGGCGGGGGTCCGACCACCCCCACATATGAAGGGGTCTCTGTGGAACGCGTCAAAAGTGTCGGTCCAATCCAGAAGTGGGACGTGACCTGCAGGACGAGGTGAACTCTATAGGGTGTGGGGTAAAGAGGAGGGTGAATAAAACGACTGTTTCCCCCTCTCTCCTTCTGTCTCCTTTGTTATTTCCTTGTTAAGGCCAGATAATCAAAACTAAAAGTTCTCGGTTACTTCAATTTCTTACACTCTTTGGGACAAAATACACTAATTATAAGGATCAATGATTTGGTGCTATTTGCCAGAGTCTTCTTTTTTAAGGCCACAAAATCTCCACAATTGTTTGGCCATACATAGTTCTGGGTTGTGACTGTAATATTCATTTAGTTTAAGCTGACTGGTTGGCTGCATTACAGTACAAAATAATGTTTCTGATGTTGTCTGCTCTTTTTTTTTATTTCACAAAATGAAAAGTGTGTATTTGCTGAGTTACTCTCTGCTCAGACTTCACGCTTTCTTTAATTGGTGATTTAATCTTTTAATTATTATCTTTAAGCCAACTACAGTTTAACTTTTGTCTGAACTGAGCAGCCACAATATTGATTTCATCTTGTTTTTAACTTGAGCTAAAACATGCGGATGTAAATTTTCCCCAAGCATCGGTCAGATTTTCCCGACTGACAGAGTGACGTTGTGCGTGTTCTAGTAAATTTGTATTTTCTCTTCTTAGACTGTAGCCATATATGCTGGTCAGGATGGATTTCAGTCCACCAGTGCTCAGGACAAGAACCAGTCAATCACCTGACTCATGGCAAACTCAAGGAGGATGGCGCCCCCTGCTGATCTTGAAGCGTCATGGCTACAATAAATCTAATCCTGGTTAATGATTCAGTTCATTTTCTATCAGACACACTGTGGCCAACTTATCCAACAGCTGGATGGACACGGTGTCGTCTGTGCGGAGTCCTGAATAGAAACTAATTACCCTCGATGTGTGAAGGAAAGATACAGAAGATCTTTCCTTCCTGCTGCTGTTAGGCTCCACAACGAACACTCCTGATACACGTGCAATATTATTACACCACAAGCTGTAAAAACTTCATAACAGCAATTTGACAGCAGTCTATGCAATATTTTTATCATATTCTATTTCATTATTTATCTTTTATAAGCTACTCTTTTTGCTCTTATTTTTGATTCTACCCTTTCTTGTTAGCTATTGCAAACTGGAATTTCCCCATTGCGGGACAATTAAAGTTTTTCTTATTCTCATTCTAATTAGAGACAACAACAGTGTCGTGTCGCTATTACAACACTGCGGCCAGACTTGCTGCTCATCTCAGAAGCCTCCAAACAGATCGTTCCCCTGGAGCTCACCGTCCCCTTGGCAGGACCTAATGAGAGGACGAGGGCAAGATATGCCAAGCTAGGAGCACAACGGCCGGCCTGTCTCTCTTCAGGGCCTACAACATGCTGGGCGTCGCAGGGGTCGGTAAGTAACTGCCGACACGTCGTCCATATTCATGCAGCCTATGATCTGACGCGAACAAAGAAACACAAGAACATACAAAATGTTCTGAAATGTTTATTGAAGTCAAATGTAGTTCCACAAGGATTAAAATCATATTAGCACTAAAGTAATGGGGGAGGGAGGAGCGTTGATAAGCATGCAACAACTAATGCTCACAAGACTAGCTGTTTGCTCCAGATGTCAGGTGAGAAAGAAGCGGAGAAAAATGATCCAGGATCAGAGCTCTGCTTCCTCTCACTCTGTCTGAAAGAAAAAAAAAACAAAAAATAACAAATCGAAATTGACTAGCTTTGCGTGCACATCAGGGCGTCGAGAGAGCGGTGACGACATCTGGATTGGTGGTTGGTGAACTGAACCACAGTGAAACTAAATAAATAACCGACAACAAAAAGTGCTACAGACTCCATTCAAGACTGACAAGGAATAGTCTTATTAATAATTAGGGGGAAGCATAACACAATTCAACAATAAGAGCTATAAGTGGATTGTCATTCTTTTTTTTTTTTTACACTTCACATATCAGTCTATCGATAAGATGGTGCTGGATTGATGAGAGCATTTCAAGTTATTTATTTTCACATATATCCCTTTAACTAAGACATTTAAAAAAAAAAAAAAAGGATATGGGGGTAGAGGGAGGGGATAGCTTCTTTCGCTTTTAAACACTGCATTCATTCGTCTTCACACTGATCTCAACATCCCACCGTTCTGCTCTCACATCTCCAGGATGCTCTATATTCTCTCTTTACAAATACAGAAGGAGGGCTGGAAGGAACGTCTTCTAGTGGCCTTGCAACATACACAGCAGGTCAGGTGGTCGGGTCGGGGGGCTTAAGGGCGTAATGGTGTTCAGAAAGGGTTCGTGAGGCAATGTAGGAATGCATATGATGGCTGTGTGTGTGTGTGTGTGAATGTGTTGGCATGATTTGGCAACAGGGCTTGTGCTTAGGCTGGCATGTAAGGGGGGGGTGGTTCCTTCTCTGGCATCTTCATTGCCATCTCGTAAGTGGGCAGGATGTACTAGAGAAGAAGAAAGAAGCAGAATATGACAACCAGTTAGAGTCACTGAAACCATACGTGTGCTGCCTTTATT
This sequence comes from Chelon auratus, assembly GCA_030220025.1. NCBI lineage: Eukaryota > Metazoa > Chordata > Actinopteri > Mugiliformes > Mugilidae > Chelon > Chelon auratus. The sequence goes on from JASGAT010382624.1 coordinate 13,703, forward strand.
TGACTTATTTCACTACAGAAAAGTGACAAACTGTAGAAATTATTAGTTTTAACCCCGATTCTTTGTTCATTTCATGTTGAAAAGACAATAAAAAACACATTATGAGCAACAACAACTGTTCCTTCCAAACATTACAAAGTATTATGAAGTTATACTTCATGCACACGCTATACTTTCAGCATGAGGAGCTTGTGGCATGTGAGGAACAGCCGCACTACATTCTTCACATTACTATTAACAGGGCCTGCTCATCTAAGTGTGTTTATTACCTGGGGAGGGGTCTCAAAAGCAGGGTAAACGGCGATCTCCGGCATGTTCCTGTTGTTGATGTACTTGTAGCAGTTCCACACACAGTTGATCAAGTAAGCCTGGAAATCAGAGAGAAGACTGCGTTTGTACATGTACAGGTCACGGCAGAGCCAGGGCAGCCTCTTCCCCTGATGCCAGTCTTTGTCACAGACTGTATAAACATGGACAACGTGTCGCCACAGTTTTCCCAGGGATGCAGGCGGCACCACCTTGCGAGTCTGCGCAGTACGGTCCGAGAGTGGAGCTCTGCTCTACCTCCACCAGATACAAGGATTATTGGCAACTGGTAGTCACATCATGTGTTTATATAGAGAGCCGAAGTCCCGCCCCCTCTACTTCCGGGCCATGGGACCGATCTTTCGAAAAAATATGAACGTCAGTCTATGGCGAAAGATAAATTATTTTCTGGTCCCGATCGACTTGTGCCTTGGATTATACATATGTTGTTTTTCAGAATA
>JASGAT010382629.1:0-10539 GCA_030220025.1 Chelon auratus
GAAAATACTTCTCCGAGGTGGCTTTAAAATTTCGCGGCATCCGTCGGTGTGCGTCATACGTGTCGGCGTCATACGTTAACATCCGGGGTCAAAGGCCAAGCAAGATGGCTGCCCAGTACGTCCCAATTGTATGCCTACTACTCGCTCGCACACATAAATATCGTACTAAATGGACAGTTGAGTCGTACGTTGTAACCGACGTTAGTATGGACTGACTATTCGGATGCACCCTTAGTTGTTGTGGAGTCTCTCCGCTGGGAACTGATTCTGCTCCTGTAAAGATCTGCTGGGCCAATCACAGGCTGCAGTCGTGTTGTGTATCCTACATTTATTTAAATTAACAAACTGTGTCACATGCACCACCAGCAGCAGCATGTAAGCTCTACGTGCACGGGCTGAGAAAAAAACAACAAAAAAAACTAAACGCTGGTAAAAGTAGACGTTGAGGAAAACAGTGTGAACTGCTGAGTGGCGGTAGGTGACCACCGCTGTCTCAGAAAATAGAAAAAGGAGAACTTGTGGCAGCTCTGAAGCTCAGAAACATGTAACAGTCAGTGACTTACAGTTACTGGCAGCACACACACACACACACACAAAAAAAGAAAGAGTCAGACGTGCCGGTTTGAACCAGCAAGGGCTTGTTTTGTTTCCATAGGAAGTAAATATGGTGCAAGATGAGAGAGCGTTCAGCTCAAATATGAGACAGAAATAACACGGGCCACATCAGCTGAGTTAATGATACTTCACCGTGAAAATTTATGACTCGACGGCTCTGAGATAAAACCACAAACGCCCGGGCCTCCTTCTTTGACTAATGCTGGTTTTCAGTCGACGTGCTTGAGACGGAGCAGAAGCTGAAGCTGATTTAATTACCTCCTCACACATCCAGCACCATTACCGTTCATCTGGACTCGTGTTTGTGTGCACCTGATAAAAGCAGGTCTAATATTGACTCTCCTTTTAGCTCTGGTTTGCTCGACACCGGGCTCCCGACTCGACCATCTGGCTCTTAACGCCGCTAGATGTTGACCGGCCAGTGGCGGCGGCGGCTTTGTCTGCCTGTGAGGTGGTTTCACACCTGCCTGATTCTAAATAAAAGAAGCTGCAGATGGTTCCCCTCTTACATTACACATCATCATTTGATCCGTTGTTATCGCACAGGTATCGATCGGCTTTAAGTAAGCGGCGTCTCCGATGAGCAGAGCAGGGAAGATGCTTTTAACGTCCAATTAAACGAAGGTCATTGTTTTGTTAACACGCCCTGTGGTGAACATCACTGCAGCTCGATGTGTAAATAGTAAATGACTCATCAGACAAGTTATATGGTTAACAAACTTCAGACAACATCTGCATTCAGGCCTCACGCCTTTAACGCTGAATATTTTATCACCTGAACTCATCGGCGGCGGTTTCATATGAAACTTGTGAGGCTGGGTTTCTAGCCGACACCCACTAACGACGGCACAAGATAAATATTTTATAAAAAGGAGTGACACCAGTTTTATCTGGGGCACACACGGAGCTAATGCGGTCGTATTTATTCAATTTTTTTTTTATTGCTACGGGACGCTAGAGGCTCCAAACCGTCGATCCCGCCGTCGCGTTGCTTACCGTACTGAGAGGGTGAAGTCTCCCGGGTTACTTTTACTGGGCCGGGCTAAAAAGCTCCCATCCACTCCACGAGTCAGCAGGAGGTTTTCAGCCTCCACGCCTGTGATGTTGGGGTGAAACCACCTGAGAGAAGAGACGCAAAACCGTGATTAGCATCAGTGAGGAGCGCAGGACGCTCAGGCAAAGGCTGCGTCCAAACAACGAGGAACTTTAGGACATTTAAGATCAGATCGGGACTCGGATCGGGGGCCATCTCTTGTTAAAGTTGATCAAGACTTTGCGGTGAAGCATACATCAGGTCAATCATTGCTCTGACTGAGTTACCAGACTCGTTCTGACAAGAACCGAGTCTAGCGTTGTTCCCCAAGTCGCTTTTAATCCAAATATAATAACACGACACCTTTCTAACAATCCATGTTTGATAAATGCAAACCTGTGACAAGGAAGACGCTCGTTCACGGTGGAACATGCTCGGAGGGTTTTGCAGTTTTAATCACCGTCGAGTATTTTCAAAACTTCCCTTTCAGCATTAATGCTTGGTAATTTCTCCACTTCCTCTCTAGGTCTACCTCTACTCACTCTCCCTACGACACCGTCTGCTCGTTCAGTTCAAGCCTCCGCGGCTGCACGTGAACTTGAACCAGGCGTCCGATGTGTTTCGGCGCCAAGTCTAGATATGGACGTGTTAAAAAAATAAATAAATAAATAAATAAATGGTGGACACACTTAAATGTAAAAGTTGGAGGAAGTAAAGACTAAATTCTACTTTTTAAAAAAATATTAGGATGTGGTTTGTTGATTATAAAAGGATGCAAGTGTTTTTTTTTTTTGTCTTTATGTAAAGTTTGCTCTGTTCTCTAGTGTCTTTATCAAAAAAACATCCATCCTGACGTTAGCATTAGCTGTAATCTGTTTTTATTAGCGGCTAAAGTCTGATAAGAGCTAAATTAAAGTTCACCTATGGCTAATTTATTATATTACAACCAAATCCCGTCCATGTCTGTCTCGTCTGCCGCCTCCTCCTCTCTGGACAACGTGTGAATATTATGTTTTATATCCACATATAAGAAGTCTTTTTGGGACTTTCTGTGACAGTTTCTTGAAAACATAACTTAGTTTATTTACTCCGTACTGCCACCCTGACTGTCGCGAGTATAATTCCACTGACGTAGCCTCTCTTCACATTAAAAGCTGTTTCTCTTATTCAGTTCCAGGATCTATGAACGTGGCTCGTCTTTTGTCGCCGTGTAAATGAAACTGACTTGGACCGAACGTAAATATTTGGGGTCAAACATCAGCTGAGAGCATAAAAACACCTCCAGTAGGTGTAGTGTTTTGTTTTTCACTGTAATCAAACCTTGCTTTAGCTTAAACTTAAACTAAAAGAGACGCTTTGCTTGTTTGGTTTGTGGCTCCGGACATTTGTGATCAAACTCTTCCATCCAGGTCTGTCTGTTGTCTGTCTTCTTGTCCTCTCTGGACAATGTGAGAATAGTTTCAGTTTGCTCTTTATATTCTTAGAAGAAGTCTACACTCTGCTCGTCGACTATTATCAAACCAGATATATGTGACACCTGAGCGCTTCTTAAAAATGAATCTTTAATACATGATCTTCATTCTAAATAAGCTTCAACATTTTACACTTTACTTCAGAAGTAAAGTCTGTCTGCTCTGCACATCCAGTAGCTACAATATTAAACATATTACTTGTCTTTTTTTTCCCCGTTTAACTCATTCTTTATTCGTCTAATCAGTAATCTATCTACACAGCCTGTCTGTTGCTGGTATGCAAATAAAACTCACCTGGATTAAACACAAACGCTGGGCGTCGATCATGAGCTCAGAGCACAACAAACACCTCCAGAAGGATTCTGATGTTAGCATTAGCTGGAAATTAGCTAAAGTCTGTCAGTTTAAAGTCTCCCTATGCTGCTGATTTATTAATCCCAACTGTATCTCATCCAGCTCTGTCTGTTGCCAGCTTCATCCGCTCTTGAAAACATTTATTAGTTTATTTATTTTACACTAGCTACCCTGCTTTTCCATAGCATAATGCCACTAATATAACTTCTGTCTGCTCTACACATCCAGTACATTTGTTTGTTTGTTTTTCTTAGTGAAATCAATGATCTATGAACATGGCATGTGATGTAAATAAAACTCAGCTGAATAAAACATAAATCTCGGGGGTTAAACGTCACCTAAAAGCACAATAAACACCTCCAGTACCATTTTATGTTAGCAGTAGCTTTCTAGTGGCTAAAGTCTGAGGTTAGCTAACTTAAACTTTGCCTGCTGCTAACTACAGTTTATTATCCACAGCTAAATGAGCGCTGTAGGTTTGTTGGCGCTGTTACATCGTTGTTTACTCAACATCCTTCTTTAGATCAGGCTTCAAGTTGCCGGTGTAGCGCTAAATGAAGCTGTCCAAAGCGAGCTACTTCTGTGCTATCGGTCAGTTTCAACAGTCGCTCGCCGACATACCGAGACACCCCAAAAACAGCTGAGTCCAGTTAAAGTTAGCTAGCTCGGCTAACACAATCAGCAGACATTGTTTTTCCAGACAGCCCTGCTTACCTCCGAGATGTCATTTTTTTTTTCTCGTTCCTCACTTCCTCGCTGGCAGTTAGCAGTAGCTTCAACTAGCCGACTAACGTCTCCGACCGTTAACTGCTTCAATCACGGAATAAAGTGCTTCATCGGTTCACACCCGGTCCAAAACGGGCACCGAAATCTGGCTGGGCATCGACAGCAAAAAAAATTTAAATGTCGTCCGTTACTAAAAAAAAAAAAGAGCGTCTCTAGGCCTCGGCCCCGGAGACTTCACAGCCAGTCGATTATTGGACGTCACCAAACATGCGACAAAATAAAGGGTGCGCTGATTTTATCACCCTGGGCGACCGCTGCTCGCCGCCGCTTCGCCCCGTTAATGGAGAACCCGCTGAGCTCGGCCCGTCCGGCGAACGGCGTGACATAAATTAAAGAACCCAATCACTTTCACCTCGCGCATGCTCAGTGAAGGCTTATTTTATGACGGAGCGGTAAGCGAACAGTTCGCCTCACACTGGCGTCGAAGCGAAACTTTTCACAAACTATCAGATAATAACAATAATTATTATTAATTATGAATTGGATGAATCGAAATTAAACTAAAATTCAACGCCCAAATAGTTCGGAAAAGTACTTTTATATTTTTTTGTACGCTGAGTTCAAGTTTTTTGTTTTTATCAATGAAAAACTGTGATTTTTTTAAAAAAAAAAGTTTTTTATTTTATTTATTTTTGGCTTTTTAAGCAGTTTTTTATTTTCTCAAGAGAAAATGTTTGTTATGTTTGGTTTTACTTTTTTTTTTTAAAAGAAAAAATCCAATTTAGGAATACCACACAAAAGTAAGGAAGGGAAAATATTTATTATGTAGAATGCTGTATTTCACAAAACAATATATTATTGTATTACATTTACTAGTAAATTAATGTGTTCCTAACTTTAAATTATTATTTTGGAGTATATTTATTATCAAATAAAACTGTTTGTGTTAGAAAAGTGACAATATTCAAGCAAACTCAAAATGCTGCCTCATTGTATTATACTTTAACTATTTTATCAAAGAATAATCATATTTTAATCAAATCAAAGTGGGAAAAAAAGTGTACCCTTCAGTTCACTGAAGAAACGACATTCACTTTTCATTGTGATCCAGATAGTACTCAGTTTGACCTTTAACTTAAACACACAATTGGGATGAGCAAACTTTGCCATTAAATATTTGGCCCACAGATATGTGCAGGTTAAACAAGCTCAGTGAAAGAGAAGCCAAAAAAGAATGACACTTCTCCTTGTTCCTTAATTCTACATTCAAATGGCATCTCAAAGCAATATAAACACAGTGCATTTTATATGTATTTTATTTGCAGTTTCTTATTGTTTTGAGTGAAAAGTATATATATAAGCAGGGGTGTCAAAGACTGACATTTGAGGTTGTTCATAAATAACACGGAAAAGGACAGTTAATTTAATGTAAACATTATTTTCTTGTATTTCTAAAACGAGAAACATTTGCTGTTAGAGTTGTTATGCTATTATGTTCCTGGTTTGGCCCACTTGAGATCAAACTGGGCTATATAGACTTAGACTTAGACTTAGATTAACTTTATTGATCCACAAGGGAAATTGTTTGGTTACAGTAGCTTAGTTGTCCATAAAAAAACACACTCTTAAGAACCTCAGATAAAAAGAAAAGATTAAATTAAATAAAATAGAAATAAGTAGAATAAAATCAAGTAACATAAAATAGAAATAGTATAAGCCAAAATGTACAAATTATCATATTTGCATATGAACAAGTGTACAAGAAATGGAAGAATATAAATTATATATATAAATTATATATACAGGGTAAGGTGTAAGGTGCAGTAGTGTCCATTAACATTAATAACATTGAGTTATCTGTCACAGAAAGGTGAGTTGTTGTACAACTGGACAGAGAATGGTGTGAAAGTAGTCCTGTAGCGTTCAGTGTGGGAGTGGAGCTGGATCAGCCTGTTGGAGAATGTGACCAAAGAGAAACCATATGTGACCCCGCGAGCTAAGTCAGCCAGGTATAAAACTCTTTTGATAGATTTTTAGTAATTTTATCAAATGTTTATGTATATAAATAACAATTTAATTCGACAATCTGTACAAATGTACGCCTCATCTTGTGTCTCAGGAGCTACAGTTGAGTCTTTTAGCTTTATTTTTTACAGCCTTCGCGAAACGCTCTCCCGTTTGTCCCTCTCAGCTCGCCGTCTAATAAGCCCGTACGTGGCAGTCAGACAGCGGTACACAGCAGCCGAGGCTGGAGCGGCTCCTCTCCTGCAACTGTCCCCCTCACGCTAACCCACATCCCGCAGGACACACGGAGACGAGGCTACTCTTTAAATCCCCGGACATTTACTACACAACGTTTAGAACATGTTCACCCTGTCGGAGCTGGTCGTCCTGCTGGCCGTCCTCACTGCCACTGCGTCCGGCTACTTCGTTAGCATAGACGCCCATGCCGAGGAGTGCTTCTACGAGCGGGTCAACTCCGGCACCAAGATGGGCCTCATGTTTGAGGTGGCCGAGGGAGGCTTCCTGGACATCGACGTCGAGGTGAGAGTCATTCCCGTCAACAAAACGGCCACAAACCGCGGGGAAATGTGCGCTTTCCTGACACCAACTGCGCTGTGGATACACTAGGCCTGTGCTAACGTTAGCCGTTAGCTTCTGTTTCTGCGTAATGTCAAGCTCAGCTAGTGGCAGGTGTTTGACATTTAACTTCACGTCGGATTTAATTTCTGCGTTCCAACTTAACACTAACATAATTTAGTTGTTTCCTGGTGATAAATATGTGATATTTATGTTTATAATGCTACAGGAAGTGGAGCGGATATAAGCTGCTAACTATGCTAGCTACCTATGTAGCCGGTGAGGTGTTTGAATATTTAATGTGTTGTAGACTTATGCTAAGCTAATGTTATTTTAAATAGTTGTCTGTGGGGGAGTTTCTTTGTTATAAATGTACAAAAACGAACCATGAAATGTTCATAATGAGATGTTTATGCTTCATGAAGGTGCTGCCATATGTTTCCCAAAAGCTAGCATACGTTTTGTGTTATTAAAAATCAAATAAGCTTTATTTGCTAAGCACAAACATTCAGATTGTGTTCTAAGTGAGGCGTTTGTTGCAGCCATGCAAGGCATTCATGGAACATTTATTTATTTATTTTTTTGTTGAAATGCAGCTATAATCCACAGCTCCTTATTAATAGCCTCCTCTCTGATGTTATTTCTCTCCTGATATCTTTTCTCCTGTCTTCGTTAGATAACGGGGCCCGATGGTAAGCAGATCTACAAAGGAGACCGAGAGTCCAGCGGGAAATACTCCGTTGCGGCGCACATGGATGGCACCTACAAGTTCTGCTTCAGCAACAAGATGTCCACAATGACACCCAAGATTGTCATGTTCACGATTGATATCGGAGAGGCGCCTAAAGGCCAGGACATGGAGACGGAAGGTACGTGAAACGCCTGGGAGGGTTTTATTTTCTTTGCGGATCATGTTGAGCACAAACCGGGTTTCTTCCTTAATTCTACTTTTTCTAAATCTTGTTGTCTGTCAGTCTCCTTCCTCCTGACTGTATTTTGGCCACTTTCTTCTTCTGTAGGTGCCGACGGCTGGGATGGTAGGGATCAGGGCAGAGCGAATAGACATTTGAGTTTGTGATGCACTGCAGAGTCTCCTCTAACCAGTGTTGTTTCCGTAGTATAAACTAATGTCGAGCATAGACGAGTGCGAATGGTTTGACTGCTGCACAGTGAAAACATGACAGCATCACCTGCCACGAGTGTGGAGATGTTACGCATGAACTGCATAGACTGTATGCATGTTTTGTTTTTTGTGCACAACCACACCGTGTCATGATTTTTTATTTTTATTTTTTGGTTTATTGTTCATTTTTTGGCTCATGATTTCCCCTTGGCCCGTTTCAGCTCACCAAAACAAGCTGGAGGAGATGATCAACGAGCTGGCGGTGGCTATGACGGCCGTGAAGCACGAGCAGGAGTACATGGAGGTCCGCGAGAGGATACACAGAGCAAGTAAGAAACAAACGTTTGCTCTTCGAGCTCATTGAAACCGTAAAGCATCTTCACTAACCGTCTCTCCTTCTTCTTCTTCTTCTGTTTTCAGTCAACGACAACACAAACAGCAGAGTGGTCCTGTGGTCGTTCTTCGAGGCCTTGGTCCTGGTTGCCATGACGCTGGGACAGATTTACTACCTGAAGAGATTTTTTGAAGTACGGCGGGTGGTGTAGCGCGACGTAAACGATTCCCTCTGTGTCCTCCACTGTTTCCTCCAACACCAAGACAGTTATTTTACACTCTGGAAATGAGACTGGCAGTTTTTGAGTAAACCCTCTTTCCCCCCTAAAAAACAAAAACAAAAAAACAACATGATTGGATCTCAGATGTTTTGTTTTTTTCCTGTTACCTGTTTGGTTCTTTCTTATCAAATGTTTCCATGACATGGCTGAAAGATTCTGCAATAGATGTCAGTTTTCATAATTCTTATTTGTCTAACAAATTTATTTGTTTGTCCAGTTTAATTTAAACCTACAGTTAATTACTTGCTAGTGCAGTCTTGCCTGTGAAGACGCCGGAGTCTCATAATTTGAAGTAACTGGCAGTCAGATAAAAAAAAAAAAAAATACACTGGATCGGCATGAGTGGGGTCACAGGTGAACGTTTCCTTTATTAAGATTTAAATGGAAACTTTTCAAATGATAAAAAATAACCAGAACGCATTAGTTTATTGTCTGCGATACAGAGGATTGTGTTTCCAATGTCAAAGTCAGACGATGCACTGCAGATATGTGATATCTGCACGTTGTACTAATGCTCTCCAACAACATATTGCACTCCCGATGAGCACGTCTAAACATCTGCAGCCGGTCTTTAAGGGGAACCGTTCAGCTCGTAGCGCCGACTGTTGGTTCGTCCCGCTGGGGGCTTCAGTGGACGTCTTTTCCTGGGAAGCGGTTGCGGCTCACTCCCCGTCTAGTTCAGAAAATGGGCAACAGGCGAGTAGTCTCTCTGGCCCCGAGAGTTCACGCTTTGATTCGATTTTTCAAAACAATTTGGCCGCACGATCTGGAGGAGCCGGAGCAGGGCTGGGTTTTAACTGAATTATGTGGGGTGCAGCTCCAGAGCAAAAAAAACGTAGACGAATGCTGATGTTACATGTTGATTGAGGCTTGCTGGGTGGGGGGCGGGTGGGGGTCTGACACCTAATGACTGCTGTGAGCTTTAGTTGCTTCTATTCTAGTTATTTTGTTGGGGTTGGGGGTTTTAAATTATACGATTGTATACGATTTTGAACAGTTTGGTTTATTCTTTTTTTTCTGGGAGCATATCCAGTGACGTGCAAGTGTTTGGAGGAATTCCTTTTACCGTCTTCTTTCACCACACACGATTTAAAAACATACGTCCAAGGCAGTAGCTTCACACCTAGCACACGGCAGCATCTCCACAAGTGTTGCATGTGACTGAATATGCTCCGGTTTTGTATCAGAAACAAATCTTTGGTGAACTTGGGCAGGTGAGCTGCTCTGTACAAGGTCTCTCCTGTTTTTTTTTTTGTTTGTTTTTTTTTCTTTTTGTGATTAAAACAAAATCTGCTAAATACAGCTGTACAAATGTAGAATGGTTGTCCATGGAAAATGCCCCAGGTTTCATAATAAAGCCAATATTCTGTACAATTACTTTCACGTCTTTCTGAACGAGTGTGAGAAGTTTATCGTGACCTGAGGGGAAGGGGGTTTAAATATTAATTGTTCCATTTCGTTGCGTTGATACCTGGAGCTGAGCTGCTGTTTTACTGTACGATGAGTCAGAGCCAGAAGAGCTTCTAATCATAAAGATGAATCAGCTCAGTACACGTACATGAAGAGCTGCTGAAGCACTGAACAGTACTGCATTAGCATCTCTACTTGTTGTTGGATCATTTGACAACACAAAATACTGAGCTGCATTTATTTGATGGGTAATAGTTTAATCAACATATATTCAGTTTGTAAAATAACTTGTATATTCAGACTGTAAAGTATAAAATACCCTATAGCTTCACAGAGACAGAATATAAATGCTTTTAAGTGTATTTTAATTTATGCCTTAATATTTTTGCATATAATGAGAAAGAAATGAAATGTTGGACTTTTACTTACGAAAGCTGATTTATAGCGCGTCAACCAAGAGCCTGGAGCTGATGGAGGTGGGGCAGAAGAGAAGAGAGCAGCAAATTAATTCATATATATAAATCCAGATGAAACATACATTTAAGATTGTTACTGCTACTGTGACCGAGCAATTTCCCTTGTGGATGAATAAAGTTTATCTAAGTCTAAGTC